>JBBPTS010000061.1:4996-48125 GCA_038094235.1 Fistulinella staudtii | reverse complement strand
GTTGACCAAGAACCCTTCCTACCTGAGAGTCAGATACAATTGCACACGGAATTCCCGAGTACTGGAAGCCGCGTCCTTGGCCAGCTGCATGAACCTTCCCCAAACCTGAAGAGCAAGAGGCCCCTCTAACCGTGATAGATATTGCTCCAGGAACTTGAACAGCATGACATCAGACCTAAGAGCAAGGTTATAAGTTTCTGCAGTCACTCGTCATCACGTTCACTTACACCTCGGGATTTACATACCGCCGACTTTTCTCTGGTCCGCCCGACGACCGGACAGTGATGTTCTCGCATATCATGTGTACCGCAGATTGAGCACTCGCAATGAGGATATCGACCAACTCGAATGCGGCACTTTCGGATGAATTGGAATCATTGGAGCCAAGAGCGATGTCGCGTTCCCAGCAACTGACTAAGCCCTCCAACACCTCCGAAGGATAGGCCCGGAAAAGGTATTCCAACACCCTTCGACATCGACCTCGCGTTCGACTGTAAATCATAGCCAACGAATCATCTTCGGAGCGCTTCAAACTTGGGTTCGTCCAGACGAAATTGATCCATATCGCGAACAAGATACGAACGCCGTCGTTGAGCGAACGGAAGCCAGGCAAGCGGACCTATATGACTATGAAGCAAGTCCAGCTTCCCAATGAGAGAAACTTACGGTAGTCTGATCTTCCGAGGGCATTGAGCTCTCGGCGGTGAACACGTTCGAAACGTAACCCAGGATTCCGCTACTTTCTCCGCCGGTCTTCTCTTGCATTGAAGTTTCTTCATCCTGCTGCGCCACATCAGCGTAGTTTGCTAAACCCAAGACAAGTAGCCGCTCCAACGCATTGAGCAGCATGACGAACTCTGCATCAGTTGCGATGCCCGTGACTACACTCGACGAATCCAATTGATTGACTCGAACCACATCGCTAAGGAATGCACGCAGTTGTCGACAGATACAGTCAGTCAAAGGAGGGACCATCCCTTGAAGCGCTGGTTGGAATTGTGGAATAGCCATAAGCACGAAATCAAGCCAATGTTGTTGTACAGGTCGATTGTGAGGTGTGGCAATTCCATCCGTCAATGTATGTGTCAAAAGAGGGTTCACTGTGTACGCTTTTTTTCTGGATACGTGGGAACCATCAGAACTACCTCGTTCTTCGACGTTTGCCTGCGCGATGTGAGCTGTAGAGGCCGAGATCAACGAATGAAGAATGCGGAGGAGCTTGTTCTGAAGATCAAGGCACTTCAGATGGACAAAGAAATATAATTTCCCGATGATAATAGGCTCTAGCGTCTCGAGAGCAAGAGGATCGATCTCTCCACGTGCGACAATGTCCTGCAAGATATCGATAGACGTGGACTGAATCCTGGTATTGAAAGGTCCCATCGTGGGTGCGTTCTCCTTTGGCTCTGACTGAATAAACCTATGCAGAAAGTGAGCATATTCGAGGAGGGTTGCAGGATGTGTGTGCATACTTTGTTAGTAGTTCGATCAATACGTCTAGAAAACTAGCGTTTGGGTCGATCAACGCTAAATGAGTCATCAATACACCTGAAAACTGGGCAGAATGATCATTACCAGCTTCCATTCTTTGCACTAGTGGTTCGTATTGAATTCGTTTGATCGAAGTCGTTCGGGCAGCCTTTGCGAACCCTTGCCCACCAAATTGAACAACAGAATGCAGGATCTCGAGGAGGTGGTAGACATAACGGTGATCGAATTTTTGCTCATAGATATACCCATGAAGCTCCTTGGTTTTGATCTTCACCATAACAGGCTTTCGTCGAATCTTTGGATCAAGCAGATCATAGAGGAGTGGTTCCAATACCCTGTAGGAACCCATGTCGTCAGTTGACCCACAGAATCTGACGTTGGGGGCATACCGTATATAAGACCTAAGGCTACATCTCATCCAAGTCTCGCCCACTCGACGTGAGGTAGGACAGTCGTGCTTTAACGTTTCGAGGACAATCATCAAGGGTACTTTGAATCGGAATCCAGGCAGGTTATCGTCATCTACGCATGGCTAAATTCAGCAGTTTAGTCTGCTTTTTCGAATTTGAACGCACCCGTCAATCTCCAGAGAATACCAAATGCCTCAAAAGCGTCGTGAACAACTCGGGGCTCCGGCGAGCTCATATTCTGAGCAATAATAGACTCGACGACATGGTGACCGGTGGATGATTCTAGTGTCCACACAAGACTGACGGCACGAACATGAAAAACTGCCCAGTCCTGGTGAAGGAACCTAAAGAGCTGCAAATACGTTCAAGATGCTTTGGAAAAGGGATCGATCACATGCCACCAACCTTTTTTACCATCCGGCTAACGATCTGTTTTTGGTCTGCGACAATTTTGGGGACAAGTTTAGTTGATTGCTGGAGTGATAGCAGAATAGAGATACAGCTGTCCACCAGGTTGAAATCAATGTTCTGCAATGAATTGAGCTCAAGGGATGAAACAAGGCAAAAACGCTGACCTGGATGTCTAGACTATCTAACATGTCGCTAACCCACATCGAGGGACTCCAGGTGATCTCCAATGGGGTATCACAATTCTTTTCAGCGAATGCGATAAGTGTTCCAAGTAATGATAGAACACGGGAATATGACGTCCTCAGAAATGAACTAACATCTTGTTGCTGAACGGCAACGTGCGCACACACTTGACTGAATGCAAACGCATACTCAACAACAGAAACCAAAGGCGTCGTTGAATGGCTAGGGAAGACAGAAGCAGGAGTATCAAGGCCATAGAAAGCAGAACCAAATGCTGAACAGCTGGGCGTCAGTTCCGGCGATGGACCTGGCAGCTTTGGGCGATGCTGCAGAGCTTCTGGAGAAAGGTGGTGTAGTATTTCATCCTGAAGAGTGAAACATTCTCGCACTATGGGTGAGACGACACGTGAGGGGTCCTCCCGAATGTGAACCTGGCCAAAGTTAGACTTGGTAAGCAAAAGCAACGCGAACCCTTACAAGTGTTGTTTCCATCAAAGCAGCAAAAATTACAGGTAGATGAATGTTTCTGACCTCTTCATCTTGCACAGGGAGAGAACGGAGGAGGAATAACGTGAGGCTGATAGCCTAACGAACTTGTTATAAGGGAATGTATAATTTGCGACCCTGACCTACCTCTAGCTGATGTTCACTGGAGTGAATGGCATCTAATATGGCTTTGAGCAGGTGCTTCCAGAGTATACTTGGCTCCACGGCATCGAGCAAGGTACCGGCGGTCATCATAACCTGCATGATGTAAACGATGGACGAAAATGGACGAAGCCATAGGAAATCGCACATCTTCATTTGTCTCTGATTCAGATGTCATATACTGGCGAATAGCTTTGAGAGCGTCGTATATCAAGGCTTCGGTGAGCGGAGAGCCAATCTCCCACTTATCAAGAAGAGAGATGAAAATCTTGAAAGGACGTGATTCGGAATATTCTCCAGAAGGGGAGTACATTTCGCTCTAGGGATATGTTAGAAACGCTCAAAATCAACATAAACTCTTACTTTGAGTGTAGAGCTCAAAAGCCGTAGTGCGTGCTGTCGAAGGTAAGCAGACTGAGCTTCACTTTTCTCATTGGGGCCCAACAACCATGTATATAACCGTCTGTTCAATGACAAGTCGCGCCTTAGAACGACACTAACGGCTGCCTTCATGAGAATCGCGGCATCTTCGGGCTGCGCCCGTTTAACGGCTGCGCTATCGATACGCATTGTTTGTAGTAACATATCCAAGGCACTCCGACGGACCAAAAGATTATCATCCTCCAGTGCGGCCGCAAACGCTCTGATCATCAAACCAATGTCGCGTCCGACAATGATAGTGATATCTAAGATGATTAGAACAACATGGCGACTCGTATTCACTATTTACTCACCTTCGTCAGCGTTCAGCCGCGGTAGTCGTCGCGACAGAAAGTTGAGTGCGGTACCTCGAGCGGATGGCATTGTAATCATAACAAGCCAGATGTTTTGCATGAAAAATACTGGCGATATGGTCCCCGATAATCGGTCCAAGAGACCTAGCACCTATTCATGATCCAGTTACAGCACACAAGTTGAAGAAGGACCTCATACCTTGTCAAAGAATTCACCTGTCTCCTCTTCGAGTCCGGGAAGTAAAGCGAGGATAAACGATTTCATCACGGGCCGCAGATCATGTTGGAGAGGTAGATAATATGTATCATAAATGTTGAGGAGGGCGGGCTAGTCAATCTCCGAATAAGATCCAGGAACACCAAGGCAGAAATCTTGTCAAACCTTCACTGACGTGGACGCATACTCGAAAAACGGAAATAGCCCCGAGGACCAGAGTGGAAGGTCGCGTTTCAGGCCTTCGGTCTAGCGTCTGGTTAAGATCAGGCGTTGTTCCGTATGCTAGGCAACTCACTCCGAGAACCGAGAGAATGTGTATGTAGACATCAAGGGCTCGCTGATGCACACCAGCCGGCAGGGCGGGAGTCAAGCACTGGGAAAGACGTTTGGCTACAATAAGCTTGTGTGGGATCTCCTTAAATTGGAGGTAGGATTGAAACGTCTACAACAAGCAATCAAGCATCGCACTTGTGATCCAGCAGCTGCATACGCACCTTGAGGAGCTGCTTCAAGAATGCTATACAGTCCGCCCACTCATGTACGTTGTCGAAGCTGTTCAAGCATTTCTCGACTTGTTGCGTATACTTTTTGAACTTGGGGTCAGATGAAAACAAGTGTTGTGCGGCTGCTACTTGAAGGGTCGTTCCCAACTCATTTACATGGGTTACAAGGAGGCTCACCCCGTTCACCGACTTTGGTGGATGGCTGAGCGGATCCGTGTGACCTGGGATCGCCTTCCTTGACGACGGAAGAGTTCTTCGCGGACATGACTGTGCCCCGTACGAGGCGGATCAGGCAGAACTACCTGCTGCGGGTCTGGTGCAAGTATCGTACTAGCGAGTTGCTTGGCTCGAATTAGCAACGGATGTCACAAGTGTGACACAGCCTCAGCGTCCCATCCTGGACCCATCCCATCCCCTTTGCCCCGTTCCACCACTCCTTTGCCGTCATCATCGCCCTATCTTGCGTTTGCAACCTCTCTACGCTTAGCCATGTCCCATTTGCACACTTTACAACCAACGATTTCCTCTTGGTCGAGTAGGACGCCGTCCCTGGATGTTCATTTCCAAAAAGGCCGGCTTCGGCGGGTATAGCTTGCAAGCCTGCCATGACCACGCTCCTTTCATCAGGCAGGGCCCCTGACACTGTTAGACTACGTTGATGCCCGATAGCACGCTCCAGTCGGGCTATCATGTCAGCCGTTTGAGATGTAAAGTGAAGGGTCGAGTCTTTGGCAGTAATGAGAGGTGCATGAGGAGTAGTCGACGTCACGACTCCCTGGGGTCTGCTTTGAGCCTCGGATCATCGCTCTGATAAGCCCAATACATTATACAATCAAACTAGACTCACCTTTCCCAAGAGTATGTCTCGGAGGACTTGGACGAGAAGCCTTCCGCCCGATGCCGCAAGTGCGTCTTGCATTTGAAGAAAATCAGCATCCTTGGGAACGCACTATCGGGACGTGTGCCATGACGTCATCCACGCCTACCAGGGACGATTATTTGCTTACCATCCGTTCGCCAGCCCAAATCCGACCTGCATCTACCAGTTTACCTGCCTTCTTACTCACCTCACCCATCTCAATGACACAAACTCCAGTTTCTCGTTCATCAGCCATCAATGCACGCTGGATTGGCGCAGGTCCACGGTATGCCGGAAGTAGGCTCGGGTGGACATTCAAGCGTTGCGATTCGGGGAAAAGGCAAAGGATAGATTTTGGCAAGATACGACCGAAGGAGGCAGTAATAAGGAGATGCGATGCGTTTTGGAAGCTTGAACCGTCAGGTTCCAGGATGAAAGGAGGTGGGGGCTATTCTGAAGTGTTACAGGCTCGGCGAAGTAAAAAAAATGATGCACGCACGAGCCACCTTTTGAATGCGGTCTTGTTTTCCGGTATTGTGTGAACTGGCACGCTTAATGTCTCTCCGACCGTCTTTAGTGGTGCTGTGAATCGCTAAGGAAAGGCAGAAAGGATACGAGACCGTACCCACATACGTCCAATTGCGAACCCCTGCGGCCAGTTCTTGTATCGGGGTTTGTGACTATGTGGAGACTGTCCCAGACATCTGTTCATATCAGATATGAGATGCCCCTACATAGCGAGCCAAATGGAACGCGTTCCTAATGTGAAGTTAGAATCTCACCTTTTGCGCCGTACACCTCCTTGAAGACCGCACACGAGAACAGGTCACGTCCACAAAAGAGGACGTGGAATGGGCCTCTGACTTGATGGACACTAAGGTGACGTCGACTCGGAGTTCCACAGGAATGGCGGAAGGAGTGCAATGTTTTGCTGGAGAGTTGCCTTCTTTGCTTTGCCCACATCACACTGACAGGTAAGCAAGAGTCAGTGCTAGCCAGTTAATAGGTAAAACCAAGGACAAACATCGGCTTGGGCAGGGATGATGAATGTCCAAGTATTCGTCAGTCCTTTCCATAAGATCTCCATTCAAGTATAATACACAGTCGTTCATAATGAAATCAATAATATACACTACAGAACAAAAACCAAAAGTCGAAACAAAAATGGTGTCTAGGACGCCGTAGATATACTGGGAGGTTCTGGGGCCACTGTCCCGGCCTCATCGTCCATAGGGCCAGTTATAATGTTACGCATCTTGGTAGGCGCTTTAGGCGTGTGCAGCTCTGGCACGATAGATCCAGACCGAGAGGGAGCTGCAGATATCCCTGCAGAGCCACGTTTGGACTTGCTACCTTTGCCTAGCGCAGGCGCAGATATCGAAACGACCGATTTCGGAAGGACAATCTTGTCCGAATCTGCGACTTTGGCGGTGGCTGCTGCCGTCGCTATAGCACTAGCAAAGTCCGATTCCTTGTCACCGACCCACGAGCGAGCAAACCAACGGCCACCTGCAATGCCTCGAATCTCGCGGTTGGCGATTCTCCATTGACGGGCTTTGGCACCACTCCGATCCAGAGGTTGTACGGGAGCAAAACCTGTACCAATTTTTGGCGGTGGTTGGACTGGGAAAGGTTTCGAAGGGAGGGGATACACTGGTAAGGGAAGTGGCATGCTCTCTCCTTGTTGTTCGGGGATAGGAGGCGGAGGTGGCTCGACCTCTTCAGGTTCGGGCGAAGCCCCACGTGAGACAGGGAATGGGGAAGACGGGGCCGTGATTGTGTGTGCTAAAATGCATTGAGTCAGTGAAAGCCACGGCAAGGATTTTTTGCTTACTTTCACTCATCGCAGTATCCTCTGCAGGAGGAATTGTCAATGGCTTGGCTCCTCTGCACAAAGCTGTGAGGCTTGTTCTCTAGCAAGTCGAATAAGAACGAACCTTGGGGGTACTTTGATTTTAGGCTTAGGCACCGCCGCGGTCTTGCGAGGCGCTGCCTTTTTCTTCGGTGGTGGTTTTTCCAGTGGAGCAGCGGTGCTGATACTTTGTCCGTCCTCATTGTCTGGAGGTTCTCGGGGATCTATTAACAATGGCCGTTTAGCCCACGTGCAAGCGGCGACGTAAAGAAATGTCACCATCGGGCTTCTTATCCTCCTTGTCTTGTTTGTCGGCCTTGCGGGGTCGCGACTTCTTTGGTGGTGCTTTCCGCTTCGTTCCTGTCGATGCGCTCGCAGCAGGCGCGGACATGGACGGTGCTGGTTCGTCATCAATTAGCTGGTCTTCTTCATCTTCCTCATCAACTTCTTCTTCGCTCTGGGGCTGAGATTGGGTGGGGTTCTGCGGTGCGCTCTTGCGCGCCGCAGCGGGTGGAACGCTGGGGGGCGACGACTTGCCTTTTCCCTTCTTGTCGTTGACCAACAACTTGACTCTGACCTTGGAACCCCGTGGGGGAGTGGACTCGTCGCGTAGAGTAGATATCTGGGGGGCGTCCATATCCACGTCGTCGTCCATGATGGTGGTGGAGCAAGCGACTCTTGGACGGTGTGCACCGACGTCGAATGTATGTCGTCACCCCGATTCTTTTTCTTATACGCGGTCGCCGTACTTGAAGTCTTGAAGAAGGGTAAATTTCCAAGGGCTTGCACTCCATCATGAGCTCTGTCAGAACCAACCAGTTCCCTCATTAGCTTAGTCAGCAAGGCAAGACCGATTTGCTCCGTCAAAACCTCCAACTTGACCGACTCCAGCAAAACACAGGTACGCTCCTGGAACCAGAAACGAAAACGCGCTGATAATTAACTAGCCATTCTGTACTGCTATTGTCCCTCTTTCGCCAACGTTTTGCATAGACATATCCTTCTGCAGCCATGTCCTCGACCTTGAACGTATGTGACTCCCCGACCCAACGTGGACCGTCGGTTAACGTCCTGGATATACGCTTGTCTTGTTCTAGGTCGTGCGGTATACTGCCTTGGCGTCGGGCATCTTCTACGGCATTTACCACCACCGTTCATTGCAAAAAGCTCACGACCACGAAAAGGAAAAACATGCTATCCACCGTCGTGAACAACTAATAGCACAGGCAAAGGATGCATGGCGCCAAAAGAAGGAGGCCACCAGTGGTGATGGTGGTAAGTCCTGCTTTGAGTTATTGGCCCTCTATCCCATAGTTTCCCATGTGCGTTTTTGACCTCGCTCTACTACAGTGATCACAGACCCAGAGGACACTCGGTTTGACTTGGAGAAACTTGTTGCTAAGTGGGAGAAGGAGTATCAATAGAATAATTCGTTCCGCCGTCTCGTCAATATACCTTGCTAAAGAACCAACTCTGTCGCGCAAGGTCGAGGCCATTGGCTTGTCGAGGGCTCTACTCCTTGGTCGTTTTCGTGAATACACTAGAGTACTGGGCACTCTCGACGGGTTGCCTGTAGATCGCTAGCATGTTAATGACGCGTGGTATTTGTGAGTGAGCTTGGTTCCACACGCGGCGACGCGTCTTGGAGTCTTCACCAAAAAGGGCCGTATCCTGCTCGCCTTCGCACTTTGATACACTTATTCGAATCCAAAATGAAACCCACAGTGCAAGAGGAAGATATGGAAGACGACCTCGCCGCTGAAGAAGAGAACAAACTCATTAACGAGGTTTGTTTGCCAGCACGACGTTCCTGCTCGGTGTGGAGATCTAAGCCACTTCAATTTCGCAGGAGTACAAGACATGGTCAGAAGACTGATTCTCTTACCACGTCATAAACTCATACACCCTCCAGGAAGAAAAACGCGCCGTATTTGTATGATCTAGTCATTACACACGCGCTAGACTGGCCCAGTCTGACTTGCCAGTGGTTCCCGGACAAAGAATCGTGTGTAGCCTCCTTTACGAAGCCCACTTTTCCTTACGATATTTTGCAGCCCTCCGAACAAGCCCTATACCATCCATAGACTGCTGCTCGGCACCCACACCTCTGGTCAAGCACAAGACTACCTCCAGATTGCCACCGTTCATATACCAAAACGCGATGGCCCTTTGGCAGAGAAGCTTGATCGCGGCGATTACGACGACGAGCGTGGTGAGCTCGGTGGACATACCATTCCACCCCAACCGCGCATCCAAATGATCCAGAAAATCAACCATGCTGGCGAAGTGAACCGAGCGCGTTATATGCCTCAGAATCCCGACTTGATCGCTACGAAAGCAATTTCTGGAGAAGTTTTCGTCTTTGACCGGACAAAGCATTCGAGCGAGCCAGAGCGGGGAGGCGCGTGTAAACCGGATATCAAACTCGTCGGACAGACAAAGGAAGGGTGTGTTGATCCACGTTTTGTATTGGCGGGAAGGTTGATGAAGACAGATTTGGGTTGGCATGGAACCCCGTCAAAGCAGGGCACATTCTCGGCGCGTCCGAGGATATGACAGTTTGTCTTTGGGATATAAATTCATATAGCAAGGCGAGGAATATCCTCGAACCTGCCACTGTTTACAAGGGCCATACCTCTGTTGTTGGTGTAAGCGGCCCACATTCGTCCTTTTTTGCGTTTGTCCTCATGCGTTCACGCGGCAGGACGTTGACTGGCATCCAACGCAAGAAAACGTGTTCGCTAGTGTCGGTGACGACAAGTTACTTCTCTTGTATGCGGGCCATCCGTTCTGCTACTGTCGCACATATGCATAACCAATCATGTTAGGTGGGATACGCGGTCACCAGCAGAACCGAGTACTAAAGTCCAAGCGCACGATCGAGAGATCCTCGCCTGTGCCTTCAATCCTGCCCAAGAATGTCTTCTCATCACTGGCAGTGCTGACAAGGTGAGACGCAAAGCCGTTCCAATAGCTGTTTGCGCAAACACCATGTTCATTTTCCAGACCATTGCCCTCCACGACATTCGCAACACGTCGAAGCGAATCCATATTTTCGAGTCACATACCGACGAAGTCTTGCATCTCTCCTGGTCCCCTAACGTTGCATCCGTGTTTGCTTCCGCATCGAGCGACAGGCGAATCAACCTATGGGACCTTGCACAGATTGGGGTAGAACAGACGCCTGATGATCAAGAAGATGGGCCTCCAGAACTCATGTTTATTCATGGAGGCAAGTAGTTTGATTCTACACCAGGCCATGCAACCTCACCGTGCAAACCTAGGCCACACTGCTCGGCCGTCTGACTTCTGCTGGGCACCCGGTATAGGGGAACAGTGGACGGCGGCAAGTACTTCTGAAGACAATATTGTCATGATATGGCAACCCACGGCGCGGATCTGGGCGGGCGACGAAGTCAAGATTGACGAAAAGGAACTCGAGGGGGACGCGATGGAAGGCATTGAAGAGGCTGTTCCTGCAAACACAGCCACGAACAGCAAGCCAGCCGCAGGAAGTGGAACGACGAGTGCAAGGAGCCAGAGTATGAGTATTAGTGCGACAGCAAGCATCTCCGGAGCAGACATCGAGGAAGAAAGTTAAATAGTGGCAGGATGTATGACCCACATGTGTACAGGAAACGACAGCGATCCAATAACGCACATATATAGTGTAGTCCGACGACGAGGGGAACAACTGTGTCCGCTAACATGACCTGTCGTTTACAGAAACAGTATTCTGGCCAACTCGAAGACCACTGAAGGACACGTGTCAGAGAAGAGTGAGAACTGCGGACAGGCGCAACGACTCGCCTCCGCCTAAGACCACGAATAAAACAATTCCTAAAGCCCATAGGCTGACTGGACTCCGTTTTGATAGCTGCTCCTGCCGCGAAGGCTTGACTGCTTTCTTGCCTGCCCTGACCGCACTGGCAAACTGAGCATTCTTGTGTCGCAGCTCGAATTGGGTAGGCTAAATATCGTTTAGAATAGCATGCAAAGTAAATACAATGAGCCTACCATTTTTAATACAAGTTATAGAATGAGCGACGTGGGGAGTGAGATTAGTATTGATGGTGGGTGTGCTAAACTGTGACGTGGTCTGTTTGGCAACGCCTTTTGATCCAAACAACCGACGTATGTATGGGTCACAAGAAGAAAACATCGCTCAAGGCAACCCTTCAGTCTCAACAGTCGCGACTAAAAGCAAAAGAAAAGGCAGAACATGCCGCTCAGGTCTCTGAGCAGAGGCGAAAGCAACCTAAAAACGCCACAAAGTCCAAGGGCAAGGCACTAGTGCCTCCACCGACCGTTCCGTTTAAGCCTGCCGATAAGATCCTCCTCATAGGCGAAGGAAACTTTTCGTTTGCGCGTGCGCTTGTTATAGATCCCCCGTCGTCTTTGGAGCATATCGTACCGGCCAACGTCACAGCGACGTCATACGACTCTGAAGAGAGCTGCTTCTCCAAGTATCCTGACGTGGAAGCCATTGTGACCGCTGTCAAGCAACGCGGCGTCGAGGTGCTGTTTGGAGTTGACGCGACCAAACTGCATAAACACCCCGTCTTGAAAGGACGGCGATGGGATCGGATCGTTTGGAACTTTCCTCATGCAGGTATGCGTTTGATCGGCGCATTGATGTCTGATTCACTTTTTCGCCTGCCAAGGAAAGAGTATCACGGACCAGGATAGGAACATTCTATCCAATCAGCGACTCATTTTGGACTTTCTTTGCTCCGCACCTCACTGCCTGGTGCTTGGGCCAATACCAGCTATTCACCTGCCTCGCAAGCGTAAACGACCAGACGACGAAGACAGTGCTCAAGAGGATAATATCTCTGCATCTGATATAGAATTGGCGCCAACAACTGCTAGCGCGAGAGGAACGGTGTTGATCACACTCAGAAACGTTGTTCCATATACCACATGGTATGTCCGTTTGTCAGAATGCACTTTGATTGCCAACATTATCGTAGGGATATTCCCCGGCTGGCAAAGTCACCTCCAAAGCCAACAAGGATCGGTGAAGTGCCCAACCCGCGGTACAAGCAACTGCGATCATTTGCATTCCACAGACAGATGTGGAAGGGCTACGAGCACCGAATGACCAAAGGCGAGAGGACTCATGGATGTAACAAGACGGGTGAAGGAGGGGAGGATCGAACTTGGGAGTTTTGTTTACAAGAGTGAAAGATACATGCTATGGTGGTGGTGTCTCTGTACTCTGTCCCTCTTCCAACCCCTTTTTGAAGCCCTCTAACATCCTTGCCAATTTTCCTCCGCTTGCTTCGCTGAGAACTACTGCGAGTTGCATTGCAGGTGTGCTCAGTAGCCCGACGATCTGTGCTCTCAGCGTATCAAGGGTTGGTAGTTTTGCAACGTCCTTGACCCCAGTAGCAGAATACACACGCCCCTCGACGAGTGCACCCATGACCTTGAGTTCAGGTGACAGGACTGCTTTGACCTTTGGAACCGGTCTACCAGGAATCCAGTCCGAGTCTTCTTCCCTCCCCTTGCCTTTACTGGCCTTGGGCTCGGTTGGGTTGGGTTGCTTCTTTGGAGGGACTACCCGGTCAATGGCGCGGATGATGGCATTGAGCTGTGGTGGGCTGAGCGAGGGCAGCGTGAGAACGGCAAAGCCACCCTGAACAAGCTTTGCAATCTGACTTGACCTATCCGCGTCGATGGGGGCAAAGTTGCGGAGAGCAACGCCAAAGATGGATGTCCGCATGACCGTGAGGGTCGGAGGCACTGCAGGTACGGGGGACGGGGAAGCAAGAGTAGGTGCTGATCGCGTGCTTGCGAGCTCAATCTCGCGCCGGAGTTCCTGCATTTTTCGCGCAGTAAAGTCCTTGTGTTGCAGAAATACGATGGGTGCGTCGGTGCTCTGGGCTAGCATACGGGTGTACTGGTTGTAGAGAAAAGTCTTGCGCTCGCCATAGCGGCGCGGAACAGGTTTTCTGTCGTAGACGACGGGGGGCTCGACGGAGACGACATAGGCGCGGACGAGGCGGCGCGGTGGCAGAGAGAGGACGCGCCGGACGAGCATGAGCAGACGAAAAACGAAGCGCAGGTGGCGAAACACGTCACGCGGGAGTCACACGGTGTTTTGGTCACGCGGACTTTGTGTCTCTTACTTCGAGGTGTATTTGCTCGTATTCGCGGTGGTTGGGAAGCGCTGAGCTCAATGTCCGTCCGTTCTCTAGTACAATCGCGTTTATTAACCCGTACAACACCAGGGACGACGACGACGCATTTCTGTACGGTGAGACTGGTGCGACGGCGGTGCCAACCTCCGGTAAGAACAGCTCAGACTCGCACTCTCGGAGACTCCAACGTCTCTGAACGCTGTATCTTTTATTTGCTCAATACTATCCATTTTTTGACATATCTGCTCCTCTGTGTGATCATCAGTGTCGCAACCGTGAGTCTTCCTGGACCGATAAACTCGTTTGTTCAAACCTCTCTTGCAGTGTTCCAGTCGAGGCAGTAAGGCCGTCTAATGGTGTTCTCGAAGACTTGGAAACCAAGGCCGAGGAAGAGCCTCCGTTTGGTCTACCGCCTGGCGAGGAAGAGCAAGAAATCGAAGAGGAAGAAGGAGAGAACGGAGAAAATGGTCTCGTGGAAGATGAGGAAAGTGACGAGGATGTACGTACCACATCACGGTCTGGTATACCTGCTCACGATTCGTCGTCAGGATATCGAAATTATCATGGAACCCACCTCACGCTCGCTTGATTTCCGGTGGGCATACATGTACTCCTCCGTGTTCCCCGGTCCTAATTCAGGCACAGACAACAAAATGCCGCAGGACGGTCACAACAGCCTCGTTCTACAACCCAAACGAGTAAACGTATACGAATTCTCTTGACTTCTACCCTGCGCTTATTCTTTTGAAGCTGCACCGTCGCAACTCACAACAGAATACACCCCTCATGAGCGAGGTGCTCCAGCAAAGCCGCTTCCACTGTCCATTACTCCCGCACCTACTACCGCGGATAGGCCAGACGACGGCCTAGACCCATCTACCCTCCCTCCTGCTACCGCTCCCTCATCCCATCCTTCGATAAACCCTGACTTACCCGGCATCCTCGATGGTCGTTCGATCCTCGAAGTTGATCTCAATGCAATGTCCGAAAAGCCATGGCGTCGACCGGGCTCTGATATCAGCGACTGGTTCAACTACGGGTTTGATGAAATCTCTTGGGAGGCATACTGCTATAGAAGACGAGATCTTGGGGAACTTGCAAACGTACTCAAGACCAACGTCCTTGTGCGTGTCCGACGGCCCCCATTCCACATCACCTATGGAGACTGACCTCGTCGTGTAGAACTTTGCAGCCATGCCCGAAGACCAACTCACGGCATTACCTCCCGACTTGCGCACTATGGTGATGACTGGTGCCAACGCGATGATGAACAGCACTTCAAATGCTACCATGATGGGACCCAACGTAGGAATGAACCCTATGATGGACATGTCTGGCATGGGAGCAATGAACATGTCGATGGGCATGGGCATAAACGGTGACTTGAGTATGCAGATGCAAGGTGGAGGCCCAATGATGCAAGATGGTCCAGGTCCCGGCCCGGTAGGACCTGTCGTTGCGAATGGTACACCCGAACAGAGTGTGCAGATGGGCATGCAGGACGGATACGGTGGTGGCCCAGGTCCCGGCATGATGGGAATGGGAATGAGCGCTGACTACGGTATGCAGGTATGGATAAGTCCCTCTTACTTCTAGCTACATATAATGAAATCCGTGGCATTCACGCGAACATGCATTGTTCCTAAGCAGGAGCAAGGACCCATAGGACAAGGGATGTACAGTGGCATGGAAGGCAACGCAACCCCCGTCACGGTGCCAGTGCAAACACCCGTCCAAGGGCCTACTCCGACGCCTGGACATGTTGGCCGAGGCGTTCCCCCAGTACAGTTTCGTGGGAGAGCCATGGCGCAGGGATTACGTGGACGAGGTGGATTCGTCGGTCGCGGGAGAGGAAGATATGATGGTCGTACGTCATCTCTACAAACGATGGTAGTCTTCTAATGTTCGAGGCAGCACCTCAAGGTCCCGCTAGGCCCGCATCTCCGTTACCTCCTGGCGTTCCGACCGGGCCTCGGAATCAAAACAGATACAAAGACAGAGATGGAAACGCCCCTGCAGTTGAGGGCTTGGATTATGGCGGTACAGCCAAGGATGGTAGTACGAGGACGCCGTCACGAGAACCAGAAGATCGCGGACATAATAGGCGAGTATGTATCGGATGCGGCTCGTACCCGAATCGCTGACGTTTGGAGCAGGAAGCGTCGCATTTCACCAGGCCTGGATGACAATCGCGGATCTAAAAGGCGTTGAGCTATTTTACTATGTTATACGACACGTCCTTTATATTGTACAGCCCTTGCAATTATCCAATTTCCTGATGAATCGGGACCAGGGACAGAAAGCGAGTCATGATTGCAGTACGTTTGTTACTCATCAGAGGCTTGAAAAGTGACTACTCGAGAATGTATGACATTTTTCACTCCAACTCCTTGCTAAACCATCTACATTCGTCTTCCCCATGTTCAAGCTCAGAACAAGTATTCATACGATGAATCAGGTCCATACTCTCCCATAAATTATGACGGCTCTCAGCAAAGTTGTCCGTCTACACAGCCGAGTTCAAAAGGCAAGCATGTACCTCGTTCGTTGTTTCAGGTATGGACGTCCATGGGGACTCATTCCACCCACAAATCTTGTGTCATTGACAAAGGTTGTTGCGTACATGCCACTCTTTGCGTTGGACTGCGCAGCTGATGATACCGGGAGTTGATTGATCGCGTTGACCATGGTGGGAGGGCAAAACGTCTTTGGGATGTTTAGGGTTCAGATTGACCTGCGTTTGGAGCACAGACAACGATGGCATGCGAATTGGCGTGGTCTCGGGAGCCTCGAGAGTCGGAATCGGTGTCAGAAAGTCAACCGAGCGCTGATTCCGCCGACACCTGAATGCGGCCCCAGAGCTGCCCAAGGCGTACGGCCCCCAGCATCCACAAAATGAGAAACAAGACGCAGGCATCCCTGAACGCGCCACGAAGGAAGGGCCTATTCGGATCACCGACGGGCCTGGCATTGAGAATCGGGTTCCAGTGATCTCTGTGGAAAAGACGCTGGCGGAAGGTCGGTGATATTGCACCGGATCGAGGACGAATCGGCCTTTGAGTCCCTTGTGCGCACGCGTTCATAACAAGCATCCAACCATTTCTGCGCATGTTCCTCGGGCGAGAATGCCATATTCGACTGCTATAAGGAACGTTGTGAACATCCCATCCTCACCGCCAACTCCGCAACTCAGTCAGAAGGTGCCGTAGTCTGCATACAATCACCGTGTTTTGAACTCCCAATCACGGCTTGCATGTAGTACTGGACAAGCTGTGCCTGCATCCTTTGACTAGATACGCAAGAGGCATCGAAGCCTAAACCGATCCGAATTCCCAAGCACGCAATCATAGTACGATCACCCTGTAGAAATCAGCCTTGGGGGTTCAACATATCCCTTGCGGATTTCACAAGATGCCAGAACTCGCTTGTGCACGTTGGATGCCACCTATCTGTCCGTGTACGTATTAGTGAAAAGTCGATCGTGCCCACATAGGGCGACCAAAACGCGCTATACACTCAATGGAACATGTTTCAGCGAGTGCGAAGTGGCCCAATTTGGAGAGATTTGGGACAAGTCCTTCGCGAACACATCAAAAGGCAATGGAAATGGATCTCAGATCAGATAAGGATCAGACAGAGGTGAAGGGGTAGGATCAATCGGTATGTGATTGGATTTGATCATTCCTCTCGCAGAGGAACATGGAGAAGACTGCAGGTGGACAAAAGGAAACGCACCTCATGACAGACCAAAGAGAAAGTAGAGACCCTGGTATGGAGGTATCAAGTGCCTCGATTCCAAGAGCTCCCAAGCACCATCACCAATTCTTGGTATGAGTCTATAAGTGCATTGGGTAGATTATTTTCTTTCAAATGCATTTTCTTCATGACGGACGTTATCAGATAATCTGGGGAGCGACAAACTCTTACCTCAGCAACGGTAATGACATGTTGACGAAATAATTCCCGCTCAGGATCCGGCTGTGTTGCAGACGCATTCTGATCGAGGTCGGTGAACCACCAGTTTGCAAGTGAAACCTCTTTTCGATCAAGGTCCAACAGCAGTGATCTTGTGCAAGTGAAAAGTGAACAGAGAAGCATATCCATCAGGTATATGCATGGAATTCCTTCCAAAGTACCGTGTCACATTCTGATCAGAGGCAGGGCACTCTGTATATGCCGCATGTATGTGAGTGCACAGAAAATGCTTGGATACGATACCCACAGCCACCTACAGCCAATGGCTACAGGTGAAAGAGAAAAGTGAAGCGGGATTGAGTGACTTCAATGCCATATGACTTGCCACTGACGTGCCTAGTTAGATGGCAATGTGATGTCATATGCTGTCAAAAGATTATAATCGCTTCAGATTAAAGATATGCAGTGAAAATCTTACGCTGCAAATGTTGTGAAGGTCTCATTCTCTTTCGAAAAGAAAGGATGTTCTAAGCCGAAATAACGTAACAGAGATCTACACGAGGGTATGGCATCATCTTCATTGTACCAAAGAAACATTGTTGGTGGTAGACGCAGCATCTATCTCTGCTACGGGTGGTCCAAAATAGCTTCAAGTTAAGGAGTACTCGTCATTCACAGACGAAAGTCGAGAAGGAAAAATTGAGCGTCCTTCAGCCTTGGATGACTGGGCAGGATGACGACGTATGACGTCATATCATGGCCACTACCATGGACCAGTGGGTCTTGGGCGTGGCCATGCTCTAAGAGGGTGATGAGTCGGGGTTGTGTCAAGTAGGGGGTCAACAATTTAGCAACCTGTGGAGAGGTCAGGTCGATAGAATTCGATGAGATGGGGAGGATGGCTACTAGAACATGAAGCTTGTTTACAGAAATGTGAGAAAAGGAGACATTCTTGAATTCGTGTCGACTCGCAAGAATGCCATTATTCACACCATGGGTTAGAACAAGGGCACGAATAAAAGTAGCAAGCCGAGGACGCGAGCATAAAGACAGCGAGGTAAGGGGTATAGCAATGTGCGCGAATGTCAGACTACAACATGAAAGCGCAGGTGCACGACATATAGACGGGTGCGTATCACGATCAAAAGTCACCCCAATTACGCCGGAATTTGTACTGCATACGTTCCTGACCGTCAGCTGTCCGCCTAGGTTCCATTCAGCATCTAGAGTATGTTTTCGTACCTTGTATGGTAGATTTTTTCTGCAAAAATAGAGATGAATGCCAACGCCAGTCTAGCCCGAACAACACTGACCTCATCTTCTCTGCTGGCGACTTGGGCTGCTTATACCCTTGATCCCCGGTTCCCCATTCGGACAGATTCTCCTTCTCTTTGGTGATATCCTTGTACTTGACAGCGGGGTCCTGCTTGGGCACCCCCCGTGTGATTTTTGGTTTCGGCGCTACAAGGGGTTGCTCATGCGCGCGCAAGGCCTCCTCGACGGAGATGCCTTGGTACTTGGCCTCGCGTTCGGCTTCTAATCGTTCAATGTGTTCATGGTGCGAGAAATGTTCAATGTCCTCGGGGTGGTTGTACGATTCGTCCGTTTGCGTTTCGGGCGTCGAATGGAATTGTTCTGCGATCACGCGCGGGGACATGAGCAGGCTGAACACGGGAATCCCGCCTGCACGAACCTTCGTGATGGAGGAAAAACTCTTTTCGGCAAGTCAACGTATGAGTGTCCCCAAACCAGTCATACAATGCGAATCACGCACCGCTCTCGACGTCATAGTGATGTCCTTCGGCACCGATATCATCAAACGAAGGAAGGCCCTTGAACCCTGCCGCTTCAAACTCCTCGGGCGTCACCTTGCCATCCCCGCTCTTGTCCATGCGCTGCAAGACGGTGTCGACAACGTGATCTGCCTTTTTCTGGTGTTCGACCTCATCCTGGTCAAAGGGGCGTGAGCAACGTGGGCGGTGGTCGTATCAACGGACTCGCCTTGGATTTCTTTTGTGAATACACGTGGTGAACGCCGTAAATGGCCTCTATTTCTTCGCGGTCCCATACGCCGTCTCTAGAGGTCCGCCGGCCCATCAGCACCACAGCACGCGAATAAAAAGAGGGAACGCGGTCACCGGTTCAGGTCATGAAGTTGGAAGAAGCTTTCGAGATCGAACGAGTCGCTGAGAATCCGGAAGATGGAGGTTTAGGGGAGGAGGTCAGTAAATGGAGATGGGATACACACATGTGGTGTTCAGAAGCCATCTGTTTACGAGGGCAAAGACGTCAACAAGTGTGCGGCGGCGTGCCCGAAATCGGTATGAGGACGTACGTGACGGGTGGCGTAGTCGTCGGAAGCGAGTTTGACGCTGTCATGGGCGTTGTCGTGGTCGCCGTGCGCGACGACGAGGACCGCAAAAAGCAGTGATACTGCCGCGAAGGGTCTCATTAGGGAGTCACTGAGAGAGGCAGGTGGACTTGGCGGCCCTTGCCCACTGATCAGACCCCGATCACCACCTAATACGGCTAACCAGGAATGAAGATTATCTGCGTTCAATAACAATAATTACTGTCTATGATTGTCAGAGGTTCCGACCGTTCTACTTGCATGGTATCCGTGCAAACAATGTCTTGGTCTCCTAACTTGTGCCATACTCACCATGATCGCCTCACCACCCCTTCTGCCAGAGCTTCCAACGCGTCCCTCGCATCGCTCGCGGGGAGTACTCCAAGCACCTCCTTGGCCTTTTTAGCATACGCTTGTGCGAGTTCACGCGTACGTGAGACGCCAGACGAAGCATGAATCAGCGACAGCGCCTACTCAAGCAGGTCGACAAATGGAATGAGGCAACGATGGACAAAACTCACCCGCTCGACATCCCCGTCGTGCTTGAACCCACGCGCAATCAAGGGCTCCAACTCGGGGTACTCTTCAGCGGCGTACAATACTGGACCCGTCGTAAGGCCAAGACGGAGGTCTGCCCCTGATGCAGGCTTGCCGAGTGCCGCCGAGGACGAGAAATCCAAAACGTCGTCCACCAGCTACGAATACGGCTGTTTATACGAGAAGCATCTAAACGATCACCAAACCCACCTGGAATGCAATGCCCACGTTCCGCCCATAGGCGTACGCAACCTCTTTCCAGACTTCGCCCTCTCTGCAGCCTCCCAAGACGACAGCAGCGCGCGCACCCTTTGCCAACAACGATGCGGACTTGAGATATGTCTTTTTGAGGTACATTGTCCAGCGGTCGGGCGCGTCTGCGTGTGAGGGTGGTGCATGCAGACTGGACAGGTCGAGCTCACTTGACGACGCATCGACCGTTCGAGCAGCCGTCCCCTTCATTTGCAAAATCTCGCCCTCGACCAAGTTAGCAATCACGCTGCCAATCAGTTCGACGACTTCACAATCACCAAGCCGGGAAAGTGTCGCACTCGCTCGGCCAAGTAAAAAGTCGCCCCCGAGGACAGCAAGCTTGTTACCAAAGGCGGCGGGAGCAGAGGGCGCGCCGCGTCGTAGGTTGGACTCGTCGATGACGTCGTCGTGGAGGAGGGATGCGACGTGGATCATTTCGACGATTTGGGCGAGACGCCGTTGGGTGGGGAGGAGGGTGTGTGCTAGCTGGGGTAGCGCGACGGCGGAGTCCGTAGAGAGGGACAAGGGAGGCGAGGGGTGTGCAAACGTCGGTGGCGGCTGGAGATCAAAGGGGGAGCTAAAGGACGCGGTGTGATCGGGCATGGAGGGGTTGAAGTCGTTGAGGACGTCTGGACGCGAGAGGGGTGCATCGAGCTGCTCTGCCGTGAGACGAGAATGTTCTGCAGACCAGTGTTTGAGGGCGAAATGAGACCCGAGGCCGTTCGTTGCGCGAGAGAAGAGGAGGACGAGGAGGGGACGGAGTTGTTTGGACGGGTGGTGGAAGTAATACGCAGCGATCTGGGAGAGCGTCGGATGGGACGAGCCAAGGAGGTTGAGCAGCGACGAGCGAATGTGGGTAATCTCGACCTTGAGGAGGGCGTACGGGTCGACTGACTTGGACGACGACAGTGCCGACGAGCGTGCATGTGACGTCGTCGTCGTCGACGGCTGAGGTGCGAATGCGCTTACAGATTGACGACGCACCAGATGGGCCGACGCGAATGCTGGACGAGACAGACGCAGCGTCGACGCTACACTCAACCACGTCGACATCGTCGCCGTCGTCGTCGAAATAGTTTTTAAACAACTATTTTTTTTTTCCCGCGGATGTAAATTATTGTAGTTCTACACTACCGGTTCGCTCCCCTTCCAGGCGAGGTCGCCGTGCTGCGCGTCCAACTCTTGTTACCGTTCAGCGAGCTCAATGGCACCGTCGACGTGCCCATCATCCCACGATGCTTGTTCACAGACGGCGCCAGAAACGTTGCCAACGTCCGTGCCTATACGGTTCGGTCAAGCCCAGTACGGAGCATCGACCACCATACTTGCCTTGACGCGCATCGTCTCCCAGTCTGCCTCCAACGTCCCATTCACCGCCAACAACAACAGTGGCTCCATTCCTTCTCCAGACACGCTCCCGTCGTCTACGGCGAGTACGAGAATGCGCCCGAACTGTGACGTTGTCATCGTAGAGACCTGGTCAATATAGAAACACCTCTGCCGTCCATCTCGTCAACTTACCTCACTCTCTACCATGCCCTCTGCTTCTCCCCGTATTTCAGCCCATACTTCAGCGCTCAGCCCAGCTGCCATCCGTATCTCATCCTTGGATTTCTGCCATAAACGTTCCGTCCTAGGTTCCATGTTCGCCATGCTGCCGGGATCAGAACTGGACGCATTCGATTTGATAGAACTCGAGTGGGACCCGGAGACGACAGAGCTCGAACGCGATTGCGTACATGTAGCTAGCCCAGTCTGCGAGGCATACGACACCAACGCGCCTTCCGGTGTGAGCAGTAACGCAGTGTGTATCGTCGGCGGTGAGAGCAACTGTGAGAGATACGTGTGCAGAGTGGGTAGGACGAGCATCTTGCCAGTTGGTCAGATACAAGTCGTAGTGGCACCAACCATGGCTTGGACAACCCGACGTTTCATCTCCCCGGCCAAGACCGGTCAGACAGTTTGCTACAGAAACAAGTGATATCGAGAATCAAAAATTAACAATAACGACATGTCTCGTTCGAATCATCGCCTCCTACGAGCAGCGCAACCGTCGCACAGATGGCGACATCGGATTCAGAAGTGCCAAACACGATTCGCCATCCACCGTCCTCCAAGGATCACCCTCCCCGTAATTCGAGGCGGCCGAAAATCGTCTACTTGCGCTTCTTGACAGGACCCTCTTCCTTTTTCTCACCACCCGCAGGTGCAACTGGTGCTTTTTCATCCTTCTTGTCGTCCGGCGAAGGCGCATCCGTCTTCTTTGAACTTGCCTTGGGAATGGGCTTCTGGCCAGCACCCACCAACCCAAACAAGGCACCCAACAGGCCAAAGAGCGTAACAATAACACCAAGCAATCCAGCAGCAGTCTCAGGATGCGACGTGATGGCGTTGATAGGGTCATCCCGAGCATCATCCAGGAACAGTCCAACCTTGGCACGCACGAACCCGGTGGGGTCAGCAGAAAACTCTGGAATCTCGTCTGCCTCCTCAGCAGGGATCGCTTTCGTAGCTTCTTCTAGGGTGTGCTTGACAACCCATGTCTCGGCACGCAGGGCGTCCGCATCCTGGACAGAGTGTCCGACGTAAATATTGTCGAACAAAATGTCTTCGGTCATGGTCCAGAGCTCAATGCCAATACCACCCTGCATGCCGACGCTAAGCTCAAGGTGCGACCGAAATTAATTAAGAACCTACAATCTTGTTGAGGTGCTTGACTGGCTCAAGGTCCTCAAAGAAGCTAGGGTTGGCAATCTTACGAGGAGCCCATTCACCTTTGTACTCTGGGTTGTCAACCATAGGCGCATACCACTTGCCCTTGTACTTGGGGTTGGCCTTGTTGGGGCTATCAAGACATTTAGCAACTTGAGTGGACGGACTGAGTACAGTCCCATACCGTTTCCATTCACCGCAGCCAGGCGCCTCATCGCATGCAGGGTTACGAATAGTAGGCGGGATCCAATCGCCGTCCTCTTCGTCATCCCATTCCTCCGGCTTCTCGGCATCTAAAAGTTTCGGAACCATTAGCCTCATAGTAAGCGACTGCCAACCGAAACCCACCAGGATCGGCAATGTTCTCGGGTTCGTTGTCGAGCCAACCCTCGGGTTTGACGGCATCCTCATCAGAAATTTCATAGGGCTCACTTTCATCCCAGTCATCAGGCTACGTTCGAGAGAATCTCAGTAAGAGAATTGGCCCAAAGCAAGGAACATTTACTTTGACTGCGTCAGAGTCGGGGATCTTCTTGGTGTCAACCCAATCAACGGGTTTCGAGTCCTCGGGATCATCAATCTCTTTGGGAGGGTTGACAGGAGGAGTAAAGTCCTCTAGAAGGTTGCCCGACTTTTCCACCTTGCCATTGAACTGAACCTCGTACGTATTGTCGGGGCTGTACCCTACTTAGTCATAATCACCGACGTTTTCCACGACGACGTACTTGATAACGAGAGTATAAACGTTGGTGTCCTTGCCAAAGCTTGGTTTGGGAGGAACAGTGAGATGCTTTTCTTCGTATTCCTCAGTGATAGGGTTCTTGTGGCGGAAGATGAAGTGCAACTACGCCGTCGTCAGCCCCTACCCAACGTCAGCGTCCACCCACCCACCTTGTTGCCCGGGCACGTCAAGTCGGGACCAAACATGACCACCCAAGGTGTCGTGTCCGAAAACTCTTTACCGCTCGTCTGGAAGCCATCCTCGAGCAACTTGATATAACCACCACCACAGTTGCCACCCTTTTGGTACTGTACTTCATACTGAACGACAAGGGGCTTGTCCTTGAAGTCGACGGGAGTGGCGAACGGGGCAGAAATAGCGTGGTGCGCAGCCTTGGACTTGGCGACAAGACCCTTCTTACCGGTGATGAGTGGCGTTTGGGGGTCCTCGACCTTCCATTCACCGACGTAGGAGAAGATCTCACCACCGACAGGGGTCTTTTTGGTTGCCTCGGAGGGCGTCCAGCGGTCGGACCAGTCCTCGGTGAACTGCTCGACAAATGAACCGGTGACATCCGTCGCCTGGTGGACGAATGAGTATGATAGGAACTGGTACATGCATACATGTTGTACGTACCTTGAAGACGGGGTGTTCGTCGGCAGCGTTTGCACCGGCTGCAGCGGCGACGAGGGCAACAGAGAGTGCTACGCTTCGCATTGGGTAAATACGAAGGACCAGTATGAATAAGACAAGGAGCGAGAAAACAAGTGTTGGAAAAAGTGAGAAAAGTCAAGGACGCGCTCTAAATGCTGCCCAGTTTGCCATGCCACGTAGACTCTCCCACGCTGAGGACACGTTGCCTTCAAGTTTCTAATCAAAACTACATGGCTACACGACATTGGCTACTACCCAAGTAGATCTGCGTGTCCAGATGCCGACAGTGCGAGCTGTATCACCCAGTTAATACCTTACCAGTACAAGTAGCGTCATACCACCTACCACAAACTCATCGTCAAGGTACTTTGATACCGCTATCTGGTCCCCGAGCCCCTTGCGCCGCCGCGTCTTCAGTACAAGGTCCCTGGCAAGCGCTTGTCCAGAAGCAGGCTCCAATGGTCTGAGCTTGATACTCGTGTCCGTGGGGTCACCTGTGACGCATCACTCACCTATCGTGCTCACACAACCCGAAAACCACTTACCAGGGACAATAGACCAATGATCAAACACCTGCGAGCAAAACGCCTGCCCCTGCGTCGCAGTCCGCAAGTCCGTCTCGAACCCGTTCGCATCAATGACAGGAATGAGCGCTTTGACAGTGTACAATGGCGACCCGGCTTTTGGCATGTCTTGGGTCACATGCCCTCTCCGTCTGGCAAGCACAGTATATACAGCCGATATACAATCTGCCGGTGCTTGCACTTCTACGTAGTTTATGGGCTCCATCAGGCGTGGGGTTGCCTATCGAGCATCAGTCATACGAGCAGAACACGGGGCACGGAGCGTAAAGGGGGTCCTACCATCAAAAATGAAGAGTAGCACACACGTCGTGCAGTAGGCACGATCTGCCCACCCCCGCGGAAGATCGGTTCCTGAGCTAGACTGGCATCAAGTATTCGGAATTTCACATTGCGCATCGCTGCCACCCACCCACAGTTAGATATTCCATTGCGAGGAACACCAGCCTGACTTACGCTCGTCACATAACGGTCCTTCTCGCGCACCCCACTGGAACCCTTGCTTGACGTATTCCTTGACTGAACCGAGTAGCTTCTTGTCCACCTGCAAACGAACGTTCAATAATCGAACCAATGAGGCCAGACAGATCGACCACCTGTGAGGGTAGTGTATCATCCAACAGAATATTCGGCCCACTATCATCCGGCCCAAACGCCCATATTGATCTTGAAGCCAAAAGATCCCACTGATACTTTTCTTGGAAAAACGTTCCCCGATCTTTGGGGGTCATTCGCATCGTCACCCTGCCACGCTCGACGTCTTCCGCTATCCCTCTTTCGAGTGGTTCTGCAATCATCGTGATCTTGTTCCTGATTGTCATTAGCACACGCTCACATTGCATTTGTCGTTGTGACTCACTTTTTGTTTGGCGTATCAGCGTAGCATTTTAGGGCACTTGTTTCTAGCACCGTCTCTGAAAACCTCGTGACGGGATCCGACACCTTAATCTCGATTTCTGAGAACAACTTCCTTAGGTCATGCATGACACAATCCAAATACAATTCCCCAGCGCCAATGAGCACATGCTCGCCGCTCTCCTCGACCTTGGTGGCAACGAGAGGGTAGGATTTGTTTATGCTTCGAAGACCAGATAACATCTTGGGAAGCTCAGACGGAGCGATGGGTTCAATAGCGATTTTCAGAACCGACTCGGTCATATGTTTGATGGGTCGGAAGATATAGAGGTCGTCATCAATATCAACAGAAGCAAGTGTAGCAGTTTTGGAGATGGAAGCATCGACACCGCCGATGAGAACAAGATTGCCGGCAGGCACTTCGTCCGTAGGAATGAAGTATCTGAGAATGCGACGTAAAAAAAAGAACTGGCCGCACAAAATGACTACAACCCACCTGGATTCGCTTATCCAAAGTTCCTCCACATTCGCTTTCGTCATATCTTCTTCGTCTTCCGGTGAATAACCCTCGCCCAAAACCTTGACCTGTGCATCCTTTCGTAATGTTCCACTCAATACGCGACCAAACACTCTGAAAGACTGTGCATCCGTCGTGTGGTAGAGTTTTGTTATTTGGACCATCAAAGGGCCCTCCGGGTCGCAGGCTTTCATGGATGTCGCAAGTCCCGAAGTTTGCGGCCCGGTGAATGTCCGCTCTACCTTGGCGGATGCGCCAGTCACCGGAGAGGGGATATGTTCCACAATCATATCCACCAGTCCACGTGCAGGCCCAAAAAATTGATCAAGCACCACCTTGAGTAGTGGTCGAACATCCATCTTGTACATCACGGGCTTTAGTGTAATGTGGAGCGAGCCCAACGTCCGTTTCAGGTCATCTGTCTCCTCGCTAAGCACATGACTGTAAAGCTTGTATAGTGGATCTAGAATAAAATGAACAAATGTTCGAGCTTGCTCCGGATCAGATGCTTTGCGGGTAAATTTCCGTGCTTCGCCATTAAAGTATATGTCTCCCCAGAGGCGATCAGCGAAGGCAGACACGTTAAAGGGGCCATACGTGTCTGCATACATCTGGGCGAATGACCGGAGGGTAAAACACCAAGCCATGTCGGTGCTAGCAAACGCGACGTTCCCATTTTCAGGGCTCAAACGTAACTCGGGATCAGGATCGATACCACTGTACAAGCTGGTCAGAACTGTGGCTCAGGTTATGAAGGCAAGCGAACCTGATAAACGTGTTGATTTCTTCGATGGTATGCTTGATTTTGTAGTAAGCATCAGTAGGTTTAATGCGTAACTCGAGGATGAGGCGGTCAAGTTTGTTCAACAAGAGCGTGATCTTGATACCCTCCTGGAGAGCGTGACGTAAGATAGCTTCGGTATTAACCATCATCTGTGTTAGTCCAAATCAGGCGGAAACAATAGTTATAGCTGCGTGAAACGGACCCCTTCAACAACGTCAACCACTAGTAGAATGCCGTCTGCTAGTCGCATCGCCGACGCAACCTCGTCGACAAAGTTCACATGACCAGGCGTATCGACGAAATGCACCAAATGTGACTTCCCGCCTGTAGTTGATAACACCAACGACATTGGCGATGACTTGATGGAAATGTCTCGCTCGCGCGACAAGACGTGCGTATCAGTGTACTTCAACTGAAAATCAAGAAGGATAAGCCATAGCCATTCGAGCATACAGACTCACAGACCGGGTTATCCGCGTCCCACATGAGCTTGTGAGTCTCGTAAACCAGCATGTCCATAAGCGCTGTTTTTCCGTGATGCAAATGCCCAACCACCGCAACATTTCGTACCATTTCAGGGAAGGACAGCATGCTCAACAAAAACCTAATGTAATAATCTAATAAGGGTTAGCAGGCACACTAGAGTGGACAACATACCCCTTGTCAAAACGCGTCTGGGGCATGTCTTTTTCTTCTACCGTCCATTTTCGTACTTTGATAGGAGCAATGATCGGTTCTGAAAGCGGCTGCGCATCTTCTTCCTGAACAAGAGTCTCCACATCCGCGCCATAAACGTCTTCGGCAGAAGGATAGTACTGCTTGTCTTCATGCAGGATGACGGCGTTGTGTACGGGTTCTAGTAAAGTCCACATGGGGTGGGTTCATTTTCCTTCAGGATGTGCTTACCCTCCACTTCCATAAGCGCGCCTGCTTCTTCCGTCTGCATTGGCTCCTCCTCATAACCCTCGAGAGCAGGCGCGCCCTCTTGCCGTGGGGCGCCACCGAAACCCATCTCCATCGCCTCCTCATCGTCATCTTCAGAGCCCAGGTCCGCACCAATGTAGTTACCGAACTCGTCGTAGTCTTCGAATGAAACCATGGTAGTAGGGAGAAAGTATACGCGTGATTGAGCGACTAGAGTGTTGGACGCGTTGGAGTAGAAAAGAATAAATTTCGAACTCCGTACGATCAGCAACAGTCTTATTAGCACTAATTATCAATGACCATCAGGCAATCCTAATTCCAGCATGTCTACATTATCCGACGACACATTGCGAAAGGTGCATCCCCTTGGTATCTCTACGAGACTTTGAGCTCACTCGATGGATCACGCAAGATCTTAGTCCAGATTCAACAAACCGCGATCCAATCACAGCGCTCTCTGAACTTGGCGAAGCAACAATGTGCTACCAAAGAACGTGAACGTCGTATTGTACAATTGACCATCAGTGAAATAGCGACGATAGAGGGAGATGTCAATCTCTACAAAGGCGTAGGAAAGATGTAGGTCGTCCTTATTCACGAACCAAGATGTTCTACAGACATTGGCATAGGTTCATGATGGTACCCCAAAAATCCATGGAACAAGAACTCAAAACCCAGGAAAAAGAATTGACCGATGATATCAACAATCTAAACAAAAAGGTTGCTTTGGTTTTGGAAATGTATTGATTCATTGGCTGAAACGCACTTAGTCAAAGTTTCTTGAGAAGCAGTTCAACGATGCTCAAGCTCAACTACGTGATATTGTGGGTGGCCGACATAGTGGATATCATTTCATTCAGGGCTAAACTGACATTCCATACAGTTCCACCATAGTCCTAAACAGTAGTTTGCTGCTTAAAGTCTTCATCGCACCGAAACTACATGAGAGGAGTAAATTTATTTCCGTGGTTCTATATCATAATGCTTTGATCAATCATATTGAACATACAGACAACACATGGTGCATGATGTGCGTTCTTTCCACACATTTATGACATCAGTAAGCGTGACGGGATAGCCTGGCTACTGATTAATAATACGTCAGTGCATGCCGAGTCGTCCGTTCAACAGGAAACATATAAGTGTTTATGCCAGCTTCCCAGTTTCTGGTCGCAAACCACTGCACGTCCCTGAAAACGGCACAGTCATTCTTGTGCGCCAACCATCCGTTTGTCTGGCATATCTAAAGTAGTACTGTCACTTTCTGGCTTTATTGTGTTTGGATTGACCCACCTTAGAACAATACCAGGTAGCCCTGCATCGCACACACTTTTTCAAGTATTCCGACCGTCCGCAATGTCCACACTTGGGGACATTGTCACCATCGAATATTGCCTTGCTTGTTTTGAGCATTTCTTCTAGCGTGTGAGAGAACACCTTTACGCGTGCTGCCTCTTCTAGTCTCAAACCAGGGGGACTAAACGCAAATATGTGCTGGGTTGCATAAAGCACTGCAATAGTGCTCCCGGGAGTGCAACGTGCTTGGAGCGCGGCGCCACGGTCATCAGTGTGAAATGCGACCAAGAACCTGTGCCCTTTTCTGTCTTCAACTTGCAGCGTGAGGCGCACAAGGACATTACTGCTGACGATCTTGCCAAGGAAGCACCAGTGTTTTCGCGGCTTCGTAGATGAGAAGTACGCGTTGCTCATCTCATACTCGGAGGGTAGACTGAAAAATGTAGGGAAGGTATTGGGGTTGTTTAAATCGGAAGTGCATAGGGGTGGCATGGGCGGCTTGTCTTGCGATATGTGCTGCAGAGATTCTGACTTTAATCCCTCTTCCACCGACCGTATATATAGCACTATGGGGTTCCTCATTAAGCGCCAACTTGGAAGGGGCCCATTCCTCGAGGTTCCAGCATGAGGATGCCTTCTGGGGTTCCCACCGATTGGAGATTGACGCTCAATGAGTAGGAGCTCCCAAATGCCGCAGGCGCTCTGCAGACTCGGGTTCCTTCTTGTGTTGTGATTCTGCCATGTGCCGGTGCACTGAGTAATCAGGGAACTACACCCTTTTCGGACGATATTTTGGTCTCGAAGCACCACATCCAGCGCCTACGATGATCGTTTTTCATGTGTCATTACGGGGGCGATGGCCTTTTTTTGGCACTGATCGGCGTCATTCCTGCACTAGTATTGAGCGCATAAACTTGCCAAGTGCCCGGTGGGAGTGCGAACCGGAAATCGATGATAACGTGATGCGGAGTGTTTCGGTCACTGATGGCGCAGTGATGCAACGGAGCGGAGCTCCGAGAGCGACCTTCCATGTCTTGCTTCTGCTGACTTGGACGCACACCTTCCATTCCTGCGCGCCGCGCCTCATCGACTCGAATCTATTGGTGCCCGTCACAAGGCCGCAGTACCTCGGGTCTTTGCGTTGGACAGCTTGGATCATTCAAGTGACCCCCGCCCGGGGATGAATGAGTAATCAGTCAGCGTTTTCCCGGGTCGGGCATCCAAACCATGAATACGCGAGCAGGCGTCAAAGTTGTGACTCATCCGAGTCGTGCGTCTGATGATTACTATATAACCCTCTGGAGTTGGCACATTCACGTTTGTTGTGACCTCCACCACTTCCGAGGAGTGAGGCGCACGTCCATAACAGCTCAGACGGAACAGAGAGCTGTTCTTTGCACCAATCACTCGCACTGGAACATGTTGCGTCAACTTCTTACACGTGTTAGCTTGGCTAGGAAGCATGACTCGGAAGCGCCGGGCGGAGGAGAAGAATTCAAGCTCCCAGCAATGACTTCTTTGGCCATTATAATCGCATATAACACGATGCTTCAGGTATGTTGTTATGTTGTACTCAGGACTTCAACGTTGCATGACGGCTTCTCCAACAAAAGATCTCCTTCTTCATCATTATTTCTTCTTCGAGCAAATATGCAGAATACCTGGGCGGAACTGCAACCTTTTCTGGTCTCGTTATAGGTATACCTACCTTGTTTGGTGGCATGGTGCTCATTCCAATGACAAAATACGACAGAGGTAGGGCGCACCTGCATTTCATCCTCGGACTGGTAACATTGATCCGCGTCTAGGACGCTATGCCATGGCATTGCACATAGGATGCTTCACAGCTATTCTGGGTCATGTCTCATATGCAATCGCATATCGTGCAAACTTCCTATATTTAATTCTCATTGGTCGATGCCTAAGCGGCGTCTCATTTTCTGGTTTCATGTATTGCAAACGTTACTGCACGGATCCACTGATCGTTGGAGTTCGCCGTCGAACAACGCTCGCTAGTTGGTTAGTGATTGGGCAAGCACTGGGAATGAGCCTCGGTCCGTTCCTCGGCGGCTTGTTGTACAAGGTCGGGTTCCGAAGTACGATCTTTAACGGATACACTAGTCCTGGTTGGGTCATGGCTGGCTGCTACGTGATCTTCTGGTTGATTGTGGCCCGACATTTTGAAGATGTTCCTGCAACGGAAATGAGCTCGGAACTTCACGAAATAACAGCGCCGGTCCATTCTGCCGAAGAAGAGAATCAACCTGAAGTCGGAAACCCCACGTTACTTTCACCCTCCGCTCCAGCTAATCGCCCTCTACATGCGTCAGAAGAGTCGCTCCTTACCCAATTGTCTCGTATCACGCCTCCGCAATGGGGCGTCATTAGCTGCATGTGTTGGTTTTCCATGCTTTGCTTCTTCATCCTTGGGTCTTGGGAGGCAAATCTTCCGGTCCTCGGAGCTTCCACTCCTACCCTCAATTGGTCTCCATTTGCAGCAGGGAATTTCATAGCGTTAGGCGGTATCACTGCGTTCCCGTTCTTCCTAGCCAGCATGGTGTTTGCACGCCATATTCAAGACAGAAATATCCTCGCATTTGGGACTAGCCTTGGCCTATGTGGTCTTTTAGTCTTCATCTCACTTCTTGCCACTGACAAAGTCATTTACGGCTCGCTCTTTGCATGCTGGTGGCCTATCGCTCTCGGTTTCAATCTCGCCACTACAGTAACGCTCAGTCTCCTAAGCAAGCAGTTTCCGCCTGAATGGAATAGGCGTTCTTCTATGGCAATCCAATACTCCAACTATGTTGGACGGATGACAGGCGCTATCTGGGGTGCGTCTGGTGTTGGTGTTGGAATGCTAAATTTTGTAGGGCTAGAGATCGGACTCGTCGGTGTTGGGGGCGTTCTTTTCACAACACTCTGGAGAAATCTCAAGACAAAGACTGGCTAGGGAAACTATTTTTTACATAGATCGATGCTCTGTTCCATACCAGGAAACATCAAGTTTCCAGCCCCATGCCCCGTTTTTTTACGTAGTTCCTCGGTGATGTAGTTATTTTCTATTAGGGTTGACCCCGTCACTACTTGGAGATTGATGCCAGTAAGTTCAGTTATTGCTATTTACACCACTTGCGGATAGCTGAGTGACATTGCAATCGACAACTGGACGTTTGACAGCGGCGGTAGTCCCCAGGGCACCAGGTGAGTATTTTGAGCTGTGTGATGGCGTTCAAGTGGAACCTTGCCGGTGAAAACTCATCCTATGGGCGTATCAGCTGAGACTAGTTGGGCAGTGCAAGTCTGATACCATGATGCCATACATATGTATATGATCTCTTCGGAATATGTACCTCTATTGCCATTCTCAATCAGGTCACGGATGGACTTCTGAACGGATTTGGCATGCCTTTCAAAAGGAGGGTAATCTTGTATGTGGGTCTGTCATTTCAGAGAAAACACGGATCGGATATGAATGTTTGGCAGATGCAGTACAGGACTACAAACTAGAATATAGTTTCAACTTATCATGTTACCTTTTGATGAGCGCTCAGATATGTGGAGACGTCATGAGTGGATCCAATGACATGAGAGATACCCTGCGCCCCAATCAGTACTGATGGAAGGATAATACAACCACAGCAATGCTACATAAAAGGGCAAGCGGAGTCAAGTGCCACATCCTGTGCTCAATGCCCATTTCGTGTTGATTTAATACGGGGCCGCATTGACAATGGTCAAACTCTGCACTGGATCAAGGCGATGTGGATGATTCTGTCTAAAATCGGCTGTTGAGCGGGTGATAAACCTGAGAGCGGAAAAAAAAGATCCTCGCAAGGCTAATTATGTACAGTGGCAGAAAATAGCGCAGGCTCGCTGATCCAACACTCTCAAAAGACAGGCTGATAACGCCATTGGCCTCATTTGTGCCCACAGCTACAGCTGGGATTGATGTGAATATAGCAACGTTGACTACACCTACCAACCTGGCAGCATCATGTAGTGTGTAAGATGCTTCAGCTCTTTCTGGCTAACATGGGAATTTTGGCACCTCGCCGTTACATAATGGCCACACTGGCAATCTCCGCTACTTTAACTGGCCAACAACAATGAGAGAGATCATCTATATTCAAGCTGGCTCACTCTCAAACTATATCGGAACGCACTACTGGAACACTCAGGAGAGTTACTTTGTCTACGATGAAGATGATGCCTCCATAACCAACCTCAACATCTCATTCAAAGAGGGGCGTGACGAGCACGTACGTCCAGTAGAACTCTTACGACCGCATCCTACATCGCCGGTCCCTTATTCACAGAATCGACCTACTCTATGTCCGAGGCTTCTTGCATTTGATAAAAAATGTGCGAGTTTTTGTAATGCCTATCCTTGGGAGGTAGCTCATATACCTACACGTTGTGCGAAGCAAATTTTGGCACGCTTACGAGAAGTCCCCAGGAAGAGACCCCAAACTGGCACTCAACTTGGTGAGTTCACTGGGTCCTGTGGGCCGTGATATGACCCCTCGTCATTCCCGTCATGACAGGCATGGGGATGTGTTCCGTCAGGAGCATGATCGAATACCCCAAAGCGAATATCATTCCTTTCTCGACCTTGAGGATAGCAATGACCAACAGGCAGAGCCGACCGCTACAAAAATCAGATTTTGGTCCGATTTTAGTCGTGTTTTTTTCGATCCCAAATCGATTCAGCCGGTTCCGGATGTGCTAGAAGTTGCCGAGGGCGACTGGGATGCCAGTTGTGATAGTTTTTCGCGCTATGATGATGTACGCGCAAGTACTGCGATAGAATTCATCACAACCAGCTAAAAGGTTCGCCAGTATGCAGAACTAATGGACGGACCCCTCCGCCTTTTGATGGAGGAGTGCAATAATTTCCAGGTGATAGGGGACATTGTATTTTGCGTCGTTTAGCAAACATTGAATGGTGTTGAATTGTACAGGGCTTACAAATGATTGAAGACACATCAACGTTCGGTGGTTTCTCAAACTCCTTGTTATCTACCTTCCGTGAGGAGCACCCGAAAGCAACGGTAATGGCATTTTCTTGTCTTTCGGGTGCCGTCCCACACACTTCCGACATAAAGGTGAGCCATCGTATCCTACTAGCGCGCGTTCCCATCTGACGTTCGCGGCTCCACAGTCGTCCCAGATAAAGGCAGTACTAAATGACACCTTTTCATTACGAAGCCTCGCTGAATTTTGCGATTTGACGGTCCCAATTTTATCTCCTTATTGGGGAAAAGACTGCTGGTTTCCTGGATATTATATTGATGTTCATTTTTGTCATCGTCTTATCATTACGAAGCTAACTAATTGTAGGAAAAACCCATCTACTCTACATCCGCAATTCTATCAGCTCACATCGAAAGCGCCACCCTCCCTCTGAGGTAATCCTTCACTCACACTATACTATTTCATGAATTAAACCTTATTTGAACAGGCTGCAGGACGGATTTGATAACCTCCATACGATGGCTGCCCATTTGAATTGGACAAGGTCATCTCCGTTTGCCGCACTTTGTGGTACGGTCTATCCACAGGGTTTATTTACTCAGAGACTTGAGGATATCGGAAGTTTATCCTTCCACGCCAATGTGAGTTGCGAGCATATACTGCATGTTTTATCCTTGAGTCCACCACAGGGCCAGACACCCTTTGCGCGACGAGATGTATCCCGGGGGTTGTCCCAAGATGACATAGCAACTTATAACACGTGGAGCTCGGCATACGAATTGAAGCAGCCATTATTACTACAGTGCGCAGTTCTATCATTCATGTGAATATGGATTAAGATGGCTTTTCTGCGGAGGCACCATTTACCGAGTTACCCGATTCCTACTTCTTTTGCCCCAGTCTTTCCAGGAGCTCGCCCTAAGGTGCTCAAGATGGTATCTTCGTTATCGACTTCCCCGATCATGGGTAGTCATCTGTCCAACTATGCCCGTTTTGTGGAAAGCATAGCGAAACGGCGCGATAGCGCCCTTCTAGCGACGAGGCTCGAAGAAGATGAGATACGGGAATTAGTTGGTGCGCTGTGGGACATAGTTGATGGATATGGTGAAAGCGAGGGAAGTGATTACCTCGGTGCAAGTGTTGGCGATGACGAGTAATGTATACAAAATCATGATCAAAACAGACGAGGTAGACTTAGAGATATGGCTCCCAAACGAGTGGGTTGGACACACTACTGGTGAGTATAATATTCTGTCCTGTCAGCACCATCGCCTGAGATACCGACACATCCCAACCATCCAAGTATAATCTTACTCATCTCTACAGTGTAATGTCTCAGCGGGCTCGAGTTATCCCAATGGTTGTGCGATGCAAGTACGATGTTCGAAATACGTGAAACTTATGCGTTGTGGTTTTAATCAATAGTCGAGCCTCGCGAGAACAAGCAATTCTAATGGTCAAACCAACAGGAGGCACAGTGGCTGAAGTACCTCATTGAGGGTTCACATGCCGTATATCTTGGTCCTTCGTCACACGAACTAATACTTATGCATTAGCTGACCCAAATCTATGGTACGAGCTAGCGCTCGGTGGCCCTGGCTCGCGCTCTCACCCTTGTGGAAGTGGAGGTGGAAGTCCCGTATAGTGAGCAAGCTATCCGCCAAATGGTCGAAGAAAGCGTCCAGAACCCTCCCAACGTCTCCCAAAATCGCGGAGGTGCACAAGCCAGCCAGGTCACTGGTTCGTCTGCTGGCAGTTCCGCAACCGCCGTCGGTGGTACCATAGTCAATGTTACTCCAGCGGGCGCTACAGAAGACGTCAAAGACAAGGCATTAGAGCTCATGCTAGCTAGGCTTTTCGCCCCCGTCTCAATCTACGCTTCCAAGCTTCCCATCATAGGCTCGTACTTTTCGGGAAAAAGCCGTGTTAATGGGACCAACGTTGATACGGTCGCTACGGAGACATCTCCCTTGCTAAGTGGCCCTCACGATCCCAAGGCTTTCGCGACGGGACAAGCCAAGGGATCGCACCACCCTACTTCCGTGTTGAGTCGTCTCCCTGATGCCGACTCGTTAGATAACGTGCAATCCGACGATCATGGACTGGTTTTTAAGATCTTCGTAGAGTGTTACGTTCTGGTGATGCATGGTGCGGGATGGTTTCTGTAAGTACTTGATCCAGTACACAGTGTCTGAAATGAAATGAATTGTGCTCAAGTACGCACTTCCAAGAGCACACGCTCGTTATCGCACCTACGGTGTCCTTGGGGCATTTGTCGACCACAGATCTTGCCGCGAGCACTATGGGCACGGCAGTAGCAAGTATGTCAGGATATAGTATCGTTCAGGGTCTTGTTAGGTTAGTGCTGCAACTATTTCCTGGCCACCTTCTAACCACACCATCCAGCTCATTGGACAAGATCCTCGAGAAAGCACCAAATCGTCGAGCTGCGAGGAAGGCTTGTGTACAAGCAGCTGTTGTCACCGGTGTCGCCTTGGTTGTGAGTGAAAGTCTCGATTCGATCTCAAGGCTCGATGATGCCGTTTTCCCCTTAGCCAATAACCAATTTGTGGACCGTCCACTCTGCTACACTTTTTCAGCAATTCGGTCCATCACAGGAGATTGCCGATCCTGCAAGTCAGTACCTCCGAATCGCAGCTGCTGGTCTGCCAGGATACGCGATTAGCGAAATAGCAAAGTAAGTGATCGTAGCATCTGCTTGCAGGCAAGTACTGATGTTCGTTACAGACGATATTTGGTATCTCTAGGTCAGACATATCATCCATGATGTTTAGTGACAGCCCTCTTGTGCTGATGCTTGCATCCATATAAAGGACTGTCCAAGGTGCATACATATACGCTTACTGTCACTGCACCTCTGAATGTTGCGTTGAATTACCTTTTGGGTGAGGTACTTTTCTTATGGCTGTTGTGTTATAAGCTGAGCGACGTCGCATGTTTCAGTACATGGACCAATACCATCCTTCCGATTTGGTTTTGCTGGAGCTCCACTGTCCACCGTTTTGAGTCATAGTACTCATGCAATCATGCTGGTCATGTACATACTCCTGCAAGTTATGCGAGAGGAAGTGGAACATCTACGCGAACAAAACATTGTTCCCGATGAACCTGGTCAGGCAAATGGCAGTAGCCACATCCAGCAGAGATCGCAGGGGCATTTCGACCGACCGTTTTTTCGTGGCGTTGGATCACTGGCTTTCACAGGTGCATCTGGCGTGTCAAAAAGCGCCGCTCAAGTCTGGTCAAAGGATTTTGGCGGAGGTGAGTTGTCTCTTTCCACTCCTATGCTCCACCTTTGACAGCCTTGTAGTCATTTCGGGCATGTATGGTCTTTCCGTGTGTCTGTAATGAATGTTTCTGAGAGATAATATATGGCAGGCTTGGTCCAAACGCTCTAGCTACCCAGGCGGTGTTGATGACAACAGCCATGACACTCTATCAGGCACCAAAGGCGCTGAGCAGCGTTTCATCTGAACGGTAATGAATCTTTGATATCAAACATCCTGTGGAATATTGAATTGGCTCCACCAGCGTCAAAAAGTGGATGGGCAAGGGCGATGTACAGCGTGCCAAGATCGCCGCTTCCGTGGCGTTCGTGGCCACATTGGGAGCCGCCATCGTGATGAGGTTCGTTCAATTGCAAAGGACCACGGGCGAGAAGTGCTTATGCTTATTCTAGTAGTGCCGTTCTCGCGTTTGGGGGATCATGGGGAAAGTTGTTCAATAGTGACCCTGGTGCGTGCTGTGTCTGGTTTTTACCTTGGACCTCGGTGACTTATGACACAAACTATAGTCATTCTCCAGAACGTAGCTGCATTGCTGCCCATCGTCGCCCTCTTCCATGTTGCCCATGGCGTCGGCGCATGGGCGGACAGTTCTCTTGGGGCTCTTGGAAGAACGTCTCTATATCCTTCACTCAATGCTGGGTGATTCTATTTTCGGTTTTTTTACATGCAGACGATATGCTAATGCGTCTAACAGCGCAGACTATTTCTTAGGTCTGTATTTCTATTTTCTACGCGCGTGTTCGCCGAGCGGCTGATCGGATGATCCTTGCATGTCCTTTGTAGGTGTACCCCTTGGGATGCATTTGGCCTTCAAGAGTGGTTGGGGACTTGGTGGGTTATGGGTTGGTTTGACCATTAGCTTGGCATGCTCGTGCTTGATAGCCGCGCGCGTTCTGGTAAAGACCAACTGGATAAGCGCTGCGGGTGGGAGTGGGTAGAGAAGCGAGAGGCATGATCTAGAGTGGAACAACCTTGGGATTTTTGGTGCCCCTGCAGGATTTATCACTTTGTTTCCATCGCGTTCACAATACGTCTTGTTTTTTTTTTTTTGGCACGTTCACTGATTCCTTGTTTTACTTTATCCTTCTTTGTCCATTAAACACAGCACCAGGTTCACGGTGCAAAGTAGTTCTTGTTATGTTATGACCTTGTCCTCATTTCCACAATATAGCAATATCGAGCAAAAAAGGGGGGCATAGGCGTCATGAACGCATGATTGCAGTTGCAGTATACACCTGAAAGTTGTCGGAGAAATGGATACGACGACAGATTACCTCATGCTGTAAGCAAATAATAAGACCAAGTGTGTTTCTAGTCCCCATGCAAAAAGAAAGGAGTGTGCTTTGTTCGTCGTGACGTGGGTGTTATATATGAATGGAATAAAAAAAAAGAAGGAATACGTGCGATCAAGCGACGCGAAGCAAGCATCGAGGGGTGCATAGTGGGTATCATTCGAAGTCGAAATTATAGAAGCGCAGTCCCTTCTTGACCAGACGCAACAAGCTGATGCCAGTCTTGACGCCAAGTGCGTATCTGCGCTCTCAGCTTCTTGTCGGCCAAGGTCTGTTCTATCCAGAACAGGAGGGCGTCCTCTTCTTCAGGAACAAAGAAAGACGACAGCAAGGACAACACGGTCTCAAAGTTGGCTGAACTCGAGGTGATGTGATCTGCGTGGCTCAACAGGATAAGATCTTTGACTGCCGCGAGTGGACAGAGATGTTACCTCGGTACACCCAAACAATGGCGACAGCAACGGCAATGAACACGTCCTGACCATCTAGCAGAAACGCGTCCCATAATCGCAACTGAGTCTGAAAGGGCACCGTGTTGGAAAAGAGCGTGATATACCATCTTGTAGCATACGACGTCGTTGAGATCATGTGCTTTTTGAAAGAAGCATAAACATCGGGCATCTTGAGTTGTGTGATTCGCTCCTGAACGTAAATGTTCTCCAAAAGGCCAGGGAAACCGGGCGAGTAGACCGTGTGCATGGTATACGCATCGTGTATGCGTACAAGTGCCGCATAAACCTTCTCTGGCCCAAAGTAGCAAAGAAGGGTGGCAGCTATTGGGCCCATGCCCTGGACATAACCGCACTGCTCGCACCGGAGAGAAAATGAATGGAGCACATGAAAAAGAGAACGCTGCCTAGGTGCACCATGTTAATACGAGTGCATGGGTAGATAGATGGGCTTACCCTAGACCATACCGAGTTCGGAATAAGACATGGCCGCTGATCGTCCTCGGGACATCGAGATCAATTTGTATATCATAACTTGATGGTTTATCAATATCAAACCGATAACGGTCCGCCAATCTGACAATTTCGCGGTAGTCAGATTTTGCGTAGTCGTTCATAAGTGCCTCCCAGGCTGCACTTCTCCACCGATCAGGTATGCCCTTGTAAACTCGCCGGCGCAACTTGTGTGCCTTTGACACCTTCACGCCCCATGACTCAACATTACCGCCCCGATCACGGGAAGCCACTTCCATCATTCTACCCCACTTGGCTATTCGTCCGGGTTCCTTAATCGGAGATGGCGGCGGCGGTAATGAAGTTACAGACACCGCCTGGCTTGGCGCCGTTTTTGGGCCGGCAGTGACGACGGAGAGGCGCCTGAGCAACGGTTCTGATGGCAAGGAAACCAACCGATCATGAGATGGCACGGAGAAGAATCCATAACTGATAATGAAGTGAGAAATAAACGAAGAGAGGACATGCCGTTGATTTGGCTCACCGGTCGAGGCTGGTCAGAACATTGATTTCCTCGAGAAGAAGATCACGCGATTTCTCTCTCGTGCTATTTGATGGGGTGCCGGCCCGAAGCTCGTTTGCTCTACTCATGCGTTGTCGAGCACGCGTGCGCTCAACACCGTCTTCGTAACCGTCACCTTTCACGCCCGTTGCATCGAGCTGTGCATATGTGCTGCGCACATGGAATGAGTCCAGGTCTTCGCCTTCTGAAGGTACGAGAGACGTCTTGCTGGATGGAGGGCTGAGCTTTGATGGCTGTCTGATGGTCTGAAAAGACGAAGAAGTTTGAGTAGACTGGGGTGGTGCTAGGGACGGAGAGAACGGTTTCGGTGACGGGGTCGTCAAGACAGGGTCAGGCAAGGGGGAGTCGGAACGTCTGAGGACGGAAGGGGGACGACTATGAGGAGGGGTGGGGAGGGGGCTGAGTTGTAGAGGGGGCGAGATCGGTTCTGAATCTACTCGTGAGGTACACGATGTGAGCGTGCTCCTGGGACGGTTCTGAGTGGATGAAACGCGTGATGAGCGTGTTGGTAAGTCTGGGAGGAGAGGGTATTCGACGTTGTCAGCGATGAGCTCGGGGTGGTTTGGTGTCGTTCTCGGACGGGCATCGGTGCATGGAATAGAATGGTTAAAGAAGCTGCTATTGTAAGTGAAGCTATCCCCCAGGGAGAGGTCGAGTTCCCTGGCGCCGCTTTCAAAGGGCGAGTGGGACAAGCTAGCGCGTTGCGTCGAGTCGTTGCCATACATAGAGTAGATGGTAAATATGGTAGTTTCAGTTGAGCTACGTTCTTGGTCGGGTAGGTTGGACGCTGGGCGGGTCGGTGACGGCGGGTCCATAAAAGTGGCAAGAAGGAAGAGTGTCCATTCAAAGTCCCGCTCGCACGACCTCATTCTCATTCGCATTGACAATGTGGGAGCGAACGTTACAGGACCTCATCCGAGGACTCAGGGCGAACAAGAGCGACCAGGCAAAGTTCATCGCCCAGGCCAACGATGAAATCAGACGCGAGATCAAGAACAAGGATATGGAGCTCAAAGCCGCCGCCGTCATGAAACTAACGTATGTGCGTGTCTTCTCCAGTCGTCCGTCTGCCCCAAGCCCATGACCGCTCAGCTCGACATGCTCGGCTACGACATGTCTTGGGCATCCTTCCACGTCGTCGAGGTCATGTCCTCCCCAAAGATCCATCTCAAGGCCGTCGGCTATCTCGCAGCCGCACAGTCGTTCAATGAAGACACCGACGTCCTCATGCTCACCACAAACCTCCTCAAAAAGGTGCGTCCTCGCCCAACGTATCTCGCTCTTTCTGTTTATAATGTTAGGATCTGAGCGCTGCTCCCGCCGATGTCGCCATTACACTCAACGGGGTATCCGACATCATCACACCAGACCTTGCACGAGATCTCAGCCCAGAGCTGGTAGCCATGCTCAACCACTCCCGCCCCCACATTCGCAAGAGGGCCATCCTCACACTGTATCGTGTATGCGAAAAGCATCCCGACGTCCTCCTCCAAAGCATCTCCCGTATACAGGAGAAACTCGATGATCCCGATCCAGGTCCGTCTATGCCGACCACCATCCATATTTTACCAACCGTCTCTCTCAGGTGTTGTTTCTGCTACTATCAATGTGCTATGCGAACTCGCTCGTCGAAACCCCCAGGATTACCTTCCATTGGCACCTCAATTATTCCACCTGCTCACGACCTCGTCTAATAACTGGATGCTTATCAAGATCATCAAACTGGTCTGTCTGTATGCTGGCCTCCTACTCCGTTGTACTCATTCCTTCCCAGTTTGGAGCCCTTTCCCCTCACGAACCACGACTAGTCAAGAAACTCAAACCTCCAATAACCGATTTGATCACGACCACCTCTGCCATCTCTCTTCTTTATGAATGTGTCCATACTTGCATCATTGGTAACATGCTCCAGGACCCGTCCGGCCAGTCTCTCGCTCAAACTTGCGTCTCAAAGCTTGCCTCATTCCTTCAAGATGCAGACCAGAACCGTCCGTGTAATGTTTAAAGGTCGCATGCACTTACTGATCGTCCGACCGGGCAGTCAAGTACATTGCTCTCCTCGCAATGGTCAAAATAGTTCCCACACATCCGGCATTGGTTGCGGAACACCAAGATACCATTCTTTCCTCCGTCGATGACGAGGATATTAGTATCCGAATGCGTGCACTCGATCTCGTAACGGCCCTCGTGAGCCACGTCTTCCTTGCATCCCAAACACTCTTTTTCACGTAGCGCAGGTCAATCGACATAATTTACAGTCCATCGTTCAGCAACTGTTGTCTCATCTTGTTAAATCAGAAGGCGCATCCGTTCCTTCCGCAGTTCAATCGCTCTCCCAGCACACCGTGCCTTCCATCCCCTTGAGACCATCGGCACCATCGCAGTCCCCGGCGTACCGTCTCGTCCTCTCACAACGAATCATTACCATGTGCTCCAGCTCGACCTACGATAATGTAGTGGATTTCGAGTGGTATCTCTCTGTCCTTGTTGACCTAGCATATATCTCGAACGTGGA
>JBBPTS010000060.1:0-49862 GCA_038094235.1 Fistulinella staudtii | reverse complement strand
AGCTCTAACAGCAGGACACGGGTGTGTCAGTCCCAAGCACCAAGTCACCTTGGCAGGCACGAACTGAGTGCGAGTTTCGCAAAGCTTCCCACTGCCGAGGGTAGCTGTACTGTCGTGCTTTCTGCGAAAAGGTAAACCGAGAAGAGGAGACGAAAATATTAACATGCCATTGTTGTCCCTGCTAAATTGCAGTGATAGTGTCAAAGCATCCGCGCGCCCGGATACGCGTAAAGGAACCACTGTCCGTATTTGTGGACTCTAAGTGGACCACCACCTCCGAGGTATAAGGACGTACCTTGCGCGTCGTTTAAGATCCAATCATTTCTCGCCCTCCCACCCGAGACGCAAGACACAAGCTCATCCCGTTTCTCATCCATACATTTGCATACCTCGCAACAACGGTTAACCTCCGCCAGAGGGAGCGTCAAAACCGTCGTGCCCAAACAGGTAGCAGTCAAGGAGCTACAGAACTCCCCGCCGACATTGTCGTCCAACGAAGGCCTCATCAAACAAGCCGCGCAGCGGGGTCCTACAAAGGTACACGTTACACGTTTTTGTCATGGAGACCTTCGATAACAAATGTCTGCAGAAAAAGTACGTCAAGCCCATCGCGGCCAAACGGGCTGTAGTCAGTAGACAATCGGCGCCATCGCCAGATAGCGGCCAAGAATCCAAAGCCGAGGCAGACGACCTCACCAAAAAAGCTCTGCAAAAGCTGTCTCGCAGGGGGCTACAAAGTGTTGCAAACGTATCAGAGTCTGTTGCCCACTCTCGTCATCAGAAATATGCCCTCAGCACAGACAAGAGGGTCGAAATATCGAGTATCTGGCCAAGGTTGGAAAGCGCGAAGGGACTCTCGTTGCGTGTCAGACTTTGTGGAGAACTGACAGCTCATGAATACAGGTGCGCAAAGAGCGACCACGAAGCAGGGCAATCGAAGAAGCGAACGAGGAAAAAAACCCCGTCAGGTCGTCTCAATGACACTAGATGCCAGTCGCCTACACCCGGCGGCCAATGTCACAGGGAGGTAACCTGACGAGACTGCTGCTCCAACTGCCACCAAAGGTGGGTCCCTTCTGTCATCAAGATCATGAGCTTCTATCTGACTCCATATCGCGGCCCACGCACGGCAACCAAGCCAAAGACGTTCAGCATACCCTTTCTGCGCTCAAGAAGAGTGGAGGACACAGCGACGCTTAGCTTTGAGCACGTCAACTAGATCCGCGCGTCGTCGGCCCGGATGAAGTGGAGTGGTATGAGTCCCCGCCGTTGTGGAACAGGACCAGGTTTATGGACAGAAGTATGAAGGAGGCCAAGAAGCAGTTGTTGCCTCGATGGTCAGCTTTATTTTCCTTCTGTTTAACAGGGAAAACGAGAATCTGGTAGCGACGTAGTAGAGTGTCAAGAACAAAGAAAGTTATGATGACAACATGTAGCCTAACCTGTCAGTATGGCGGGACGGAGTCTCAAACAACAGCTGTGCCATGTTCACTCCGTTTCCGTTCTCCTGCTCGCATGTCGACCCAACGCACCAAAGACGTCTATCTCGTCATTGGCGGAAGTGGTTTTGTTGGGAGGCATATAGTCGAACAGCTCGCCGCTCGTGGCGACGCCGTCTCTGTCTTTGACATTGTCCAGAAACACGATGATGTTTCCTTTTATTCGGGTGACATCACCAACGAACAGAACATTCTTGACGCTATTCGCAAGGTAAGTCCATTGTTTGACGGCTTTGCTGAGCGACTAGAGTCTAGTGAGTAACGAGCTTCCTGTCATACATATAGTCTGCGGCGACCTGCATCATACACACCGCGTCACCTCAACCGGATGGAAAGGATCCCTCGGTTTTCTACAAAGTTAACGTCGAAGGTACCCAAGCTGTGATAAATGCAGCCGTGGCTGCAGGCGTCCGAAAATTGGTGTACACCAGTTCGGCAGGCGTCGTATTTGACGGAAAAGATATTATCCACCTCGACGAGCGGGCACCCTATGCAGAACATCCATTCGATGCTTATAGCGACTCCAAGGCCAAAGGCGAGGCCCGGGTCCTCGCGGCGAACGGGAGAGGCGGTCTGCTGACAGTCGCACTGCGACCGGGTCCTATTTTTGGGCAAGTTTGCTCGTTTCGTTTTCCTATCTACCATTCAACACTCATTTAGCATACTGCTTCATTTTACAGGCCAGGGAATCGCCCGCTGATGGCGGGGCTTTATCAGGCTTTCCAAAGCGGCCAGACACATATTCAACTCGGGGATAACAATAACATTGTTGACTACGTCTACGTAGGCAATCTTGCTCAAGCACACATCCTTGCAGCCGACAAGCTTGACGGTCAGAGCACCTCAGGAAATGCTTCCGTCGACTCACATTCCTCCGATTCCACGCTGGTCGGTTCCAGCCTTCGATCGTCACTCTGCAAAGCACTCCCGCCCGTCTCTGCCACGATCAGTGTTCGACGGGTCCCTACGAGTAAAGCCCGCCCACTCGGCCCATGCGTCGTTCCTCCTCGCAATGCCTCGGTCATCGAGACCGCCTTTAACGCACCTCACGATCCTTTCAAACCAACACACGCTATTGTCCGAAATCGCTACGACCAATTCTCAGATGACGCACTTGACGTTGCCCCATCTGATCCCTTTCAAATTGCCGGCCAAGCATTTTTTATCACTAACGGCGAACCGGTGTATATTTGGGATTTTTTCCGAGTCGTTTGGTTGGCGCTCGATCCATCGGGAGAGGAGGGGAAAAAGAGGTCACAGAAAGCGCCCATGGTAATTCCGAAAGCATGGGTGATGGTGTTGGCGTATTTTGGGGACGCATGGGCCTGGTTGAGTGGAAAGGATGTGGTATTCTCGCGACACAAGGTGGGGTATACCTGTGCGATGATCCATCATAACATCGAGAAGGCGCGACGGGTGTTAGGATATGAACCCGAGGTTGGGCTGGAAGAGGGTATACGACGGATGGTCGAGGTATGCTTTACGTGGATATTTGTATTGATCTCCATAATGACGGTGGCTTCGGTTGTAGTGGTTCAAGGCGGAGAATGGAATGGCATAGATTCGCTTCTAAGTTCAGACATTTGCAAGATACATTCATGCTCGCATATTTATATAATGCCAATCGGTTTATATCTCAGCTTTATTGTCTACGACGCTGCCGTCGCGTCGTATGTGCCGCCGCAAGTCTTATTATTATTGATCCCCTCAGAAGCAAGGTGGTCCCTCAGGTTTATGGCGACCAATATCAACATTGTTGGAAGTACCTTTCTCTTCCCGTCATACCCTGGATCGTCGAACGTATTCGTAGCGAAGTCAACAATAGTTGGCGTCACCGGCATTGCTATTTGGCTTCTGACAAGTTTACAGACTCACGATTCGAATGGCCATTCACAATAACGACACGTTTACTAAAATGTTACCTAGGAAAACATAGCTAAATCACATCGAAAAGCGACTGTCTCGGAGGGGTCATTCAGGCGAAGACTGAGGCACTAAGCTCTTTGCAAGTACTTTCATGCATGCTGTAAATCAATCGTGTCTGACGACATGGCACATGACTTTCAAACAGGTACCCCGAACATCCCAAATCGTTTTGATTCGTGCGGCGGGTGGCTTCGATGAATTCTCACTAGAGCAAGCACTACCATGTTGGGCGTAGCCATTCAGGCTAGTTCAAGTTGGACCCACAACGACGTGCGAAATATCACAATTGCAGTACACATTGACGTACACACTTGCGCAATTCCCAACAACCTTGGCGTCCACGGAGATTCAGAAGGGGTTCAACCTAAGGGAACAATATCCCATTCGTTAACACTTGATTCGGATTGGCGTGTTCTTATTCCCGTGTTCCGTTGCGAGGGTGCATAGTGGACTTGACCACAGCCCCCTCAACAAGGGCTTCCTTACCAGAGTTATTGACCCAAATGAAAGAATGTGACCCCGGTCACCAGAGTTAGTATCGCCAATCAGTGCTCTCACAACATGGAAAAAAAGATTCCTCTTAGGATCGAATTTTTAAAGTCGATATTCCAGCTGGCATTCACATATCCAGTAAAGTATATACCACAGAAATGAGTACGAGTATTAGTGTTGCAAATGTTACGATGAGGGAGGTACAGGTGGAATGCCACGTGCAATGAAGATCAATTGTCGAATCCAGTGATATGCATCACGCATGACACGACGAATTCCCTTTTCCTTCTTGCTGACTATACGACCGCGTAGTTGCCTTGTGCTGAGACTCCCTCTGATGTCGGTGAACCGCTGGACTACCTCATCCATGGTAGGACGCTTTGACGGTTCCGGCTGAATCATGTCAATTATCAGAGGTCCCATGAACTCAAACCCGACATTGTACTAGGGTCATACTTAGGTGTGGGTGCACGGCAAACAACAAACGACTGACCAGGACAAAATCCGTCCGAATGGTATTTCCGATGTAGAAGATGTCAGTAGCAAAAGGGTCGCAAGGAGCTCTCGATCCTTGGAACTCGGGGACTTGTTTGTCGGCTCCCCAGATCGGGATTTCCATGGGCTTGGCAATGGAAGGGTCATAGCGGCGTGACAGACCAAAATCGATGAAGAGGTATCTTGGTGGTCGTTCTGTGCGAGTCTTGTAGCGCGCATACCCAGAAAAGTCTCGCCTCAGTATGGAACTAGAAGGATGAAAGGGATCGACGTAGAGCTTGGTTGGGTCCATCATGATATTCCTAGTTGAACAATCACTGCAGAAAATTACATCAGAGGTCTCCACTGGAAGGCTTGTGATGGGACTCACCGGTGCGCAACACGGTGTTTATGCATAAAATGAAGGCCCTAGAAAATGTCAATAACTGGATATTGTGGTAGCCACTGCCGCTTGCCTCAAATAGTTGTCGAAAGCATTCCACCGCCTCCCCAATGGTTTCAAAAGGAGGCTGCGAGTAATCTTGAAGCAGCGGCATGACCATGATTGAGTTATCTTCTTCGTCAGGGATAGGTAGGACGTCATAAATCGGGACGCAATGGTTAGCACTTGCAACTAGCGGCTCAGAGGAGAGGTAGCGTGCGATATCAATTTCATAAGGGTGATAAGTATTTTCGATTAGTTTCAGCGTAACATATGAGCCATCCGAGATGCGTGTCCCGTCGAGGACTCTAGTAGGATACTACAAGCATCATCAGATAGGAAATGCGCGCAAGTGAGCCGAGTGAGTTTTGTGCCTACCGGGGCTGCACAACCATCTTCACAGAAAGCCCAACTTTTCTTGGTCCCTTTCCAGGATGGTGTCCAGTCCGGGGCATAGCGAGACCGAAGTAAGTACCCGTTGGCCTTGAGCCAGTCATAATGTCGGGACCACCATTGCTCGGGTTCAGTGAGGTAACCTGGTTCATTTGAGGGTAAGTCACCGAAAACTGTGCGTTCGAGTTGAGTGAGTATTGGCTCTCCATCAACGTTAGTCTCCTCGGCTGGCTGTTCTCCTTGCATCACTGCGGGTGTCTGCCTGTACCCTGGGCAGAAACAGGTCTTTGTATTAAGTTGAAATACATGCATAAATACGAACCCACAATCGGACCCCGAGAATAACACGGGGTTTGTTGGTGCAATTTGAATGGCCCTCTCAGAGTTTTCCACACGGTCCCACTCCCTTATAACGTCAAGATGATTTAGCCAAAGCACGCACTCCCTTTGATCATGCAGCCAGGTACCACCCTTCTTATGAATGCAGATCTTGGTCTAGTTGGGGACTATGATCCATCCACCCCAGTCCATGAGATCACTACCACTGCTAAGCGTCCCGCGCTAGCAACCGGTGGTGTATATCTCCGAGCTACGCTCAATCAGATGCTCGAAATTCGCACTTTGTGCGAAAGTTTGGAACAAAATCACGATAAAGTTCTTCATGAAACGAAGTACCACTTTAACAAGTAAGTCAATTGGACGACTATACTTGAGTTTCCGAACATCGACAATTCTGTCAACAGCTTGAAACGGCTGATGATAGAGCTTGAATCAGTCGAGAATCCTAAATTGATATTGAAACCCTTCAAGTTTTTCTCAGTCAAACGTCAGGAAAAAAGATTTCTTCAGTCCAGTAGACGCCTTTGGCTTTCGACAATGGTACCCCTCCTAAATGTATTCTTTGATGACGAAGACTTATGAAGATGACAGTCAACATCTGAAAGATTGAAGCAGCTTTTACTATCAATTCCATCGTCAGACATGCTCCCAGTCGAAAGTATGGGCTGTTGAGATTACTTCTCGCACCTCCTTTAACACCAAGCGTAGGTGAAAGTATCAGAAAAGACGAACCTGTTGTGGGACTGGCAGTAGAAGTGCCACCTGCAGAAGAGATGAATAACCCACAAACCCTCGAAAATATTACCGCTCTTCAAAGGGTAGCGAATATTTTTGCCCCTAGGAATCCCTTCAGTGAACCGGCCAATGCAGACGGGCAGAACTCGAGTGAGACAACACCTGTTAACGGTTCGTCTGATCATCTTATTGGACTTGTTTTGCGTTACATACACCAGCTGCAGATACTGCGCCTAACCCTGTGACAACATCCCCTCCCCATAATAATACTAGTACCTCTCCACCAAGTAGCCCTGGCTCGGCCTCTGGTTTCAATCAGCTCAACTTGAACCTGAACTACAACTTCTTCCAGGTCGCGGACTCAAGTCCCTCTGGATTAACAGTCAACAACAATGGCTCGGGAAATAGTGGCTCGGGTAGGTATTATGGAGTTAAAGTGCGCTTCCTCACGATAACTTTGTTCGTGTAGTCATCGTCAATGGGGTAGGCCCTACAAACAGTCCTGTGTCTCCGCCCTAGCTTACCCTCCTGTAAAATGCATGTAGTTTTACCTTACTGTCATAACATTATTACTTACACTCTGACGGACTTACGGACCGGTCGTGTTAGAAAAATCAGTTGTGCGGTACTACTGTTACTTCTGTTCAGACTCGGACGTGTGCTCAAGTTACGGGTTCTCTGTTCATCTGATTCCATCAACTCAACAAAAGAAAACGTCGAAAGTTGTAGCTCGCCGACTCTGGGCACGTTCCCAGCTTCTGGTCCACAAACTTCAACCCTATTTTACTGTTGAATGGCTCTGACAACCTCACGAGGAGCAAAATTCTCTCCCCACACTAATCAAGGGATTGTATGTCGCGACACAAATCGCAATGTTAGCAGTATTTTTATCTGAACAGTTGAATTCTCTAACAACCAGTCATTGGCAGCTCCAGATACATGTGAGCGTTGCCTGGAACCTGCTTCGTACTGTGGGCGGCAGACTGGACCCATTAATATGAATCATACAGTTCTCACTAAGTAACCATACAACATGGGCTTGGATGTTGTACATTGTCCCTCAAAAACTTTAGTGAATGCAACCATGTTGAGTTAGGCTGGTTGTCATGCTCAATAGATCGTCGTGATTATGGCAATACGTACATACATGACGATACAAGGACGGTTTCCCAATGATTCGATCCTTGGTAAAGTACAAGGGGATGGATGGCATAAAGCAATTTGCCGGTTGATGGTGTTGTTGACAATTGATTAACATTGTGGATCACCGGTCACCAGCGGCTCTGATCAAAGGTTAACCAGTTATGACCCACGAAGGTGATAGTTGCCACATGTGTCTCTGTGCAGAATGAAAATCTTCAATGACGACAATTCATTTTTGCATCCTGCTATGGCAATCGGGTAGGTGGCGACTCGGAAGCAGCCCTACAGTGTCATTAAGTGCATTGAAAGACTGCTCAATTTGCCGTCAGACCAATAGCTTAATGACTACGGAAAAGTGGTTGGTGGACCATCCCCTATGGCTTCGCCTGGGTGTAGTCACTGTCGGTCTCTACGATGGCATCGACACGGACAGGACCCAGTGACCAAACGACGGCGCAATAAAAATATGTTCAACAAAGTGGTGTAAAAAGTGGCCGGAAATGATGGTAAATCAACCTGATAGAGAGACATTGGCAAAGATGACCGGTGACCGGCAGATGTCAGCGTTTGCTCGAGCCATCGAACGAGTCCAGAGAGGAGATACCGCAACATCATGTAGGTAAGAACGAGGAACCAGTGCCAAATGGCCGCCGTCGATCCGAGCCTGAGGCCTGAGGCCTGAGGGTGCGCACGTTGCGTACTGTGGTCACAGTAGCCATTGGCTCATTGGGCAGGAGCTTTACTTAAGCAAGTTATCAACTCTTAAGCGATTGAAGTCCTGCTCGTACTTAGAGATCGATGATGCATGCAACAATCACCCAAGGTTATCAGTATCCTTACACAGGACCTCGTCCCGCTGAAGGGCTCGCAGATATTTGGCGATGACACAAACAACTCAGCAGACTGGGATTCGGCAATTTGGTAACAACTACAGCTACTGGCAAAATGAGATTCCCAGCATGCGATGTGATTTAAAGGTATAGGTACCAAGAAAATAAGTGGCTTAACACATTCGGTAACACCACGTACAACTGATCCAGTTGGATCAAACACGAGAAGCACATATCGAGGATAGGCGTGGTCTAAGATGTTGGTACCCAAGTTGCTAATGCTGATGTTGCGTTCTCCGTTCAGTTGGAAGGGGTCATGTTGACCGCGCCAGGTCCACAAAATAGTTTTCTGCTCAATCTCCATGCCAACTGTTTGTTTTTATGTTTCGTAACAGCGTTCGCTGCGACATTTTTACAACCACAGCCCTCAACAAGGGTCCCTTTACTTGATGTCTTGTCAAAGCCAGGTTCCCATTGACGCAGACGAAAAATGTGACCCGGTGACCTCAATTGCTGATCGGCGACTAAATGAATGATGTTCTAATGGTTAATGACAAGACGGAAGATGCGATCACTCCTATGGTTGAATTTTCGAAAGTTGACATACCGGCTGACATTCACATATCTAGTAAAGTACATGCAACATAGATGAATGCGAGTGCTGAGACGTTGCAAACATCACGAGGAGGTAGGCACAGCTGGAATACCACGTGTAATGAATACTAACTGTCGAATCCAATGGTAGGCACCGCGCATGGCACGGTAAATTCCACTTTCTTCCTTGCTGACCACACGACGGCGCAGCTGCCATGTACTGAGATCCCCTCTGATGCCGGTGAACCGCTGGACTACCTCATCCATAGTAGGGCGTTTTGACGGATCCTTCTGAATCATGTCAGTTATCAGAGGTCCCATTAATTCAAATCCGATATTCGGCTAGGGTCATTATCAGATGTAGGTACACTGCAAGCAACGGATGACATACCTCGAGAAAATCCCTCCTAATGGTATTTCCAATGTAGAAGACATCAGTAGCAAAAGGGTCGCAAGGAGCATTCGACCCTTGAAACTCGGGGACTTGCTTGTCAGCCCCCCAGATTGGAATCTCCATAGGCTTGGCAATGGAAGGATCATAGCGACGTGACAGACCAAAATCGATGAAAAAGTATTTTGGAGGCCGTTCTGTGCGAGTCTTGTGGCGAGCATACCCGGAGAGGTCTCGTTTCATCGATGTACTGCAAGGGTGAAAGGGATCGATGTAGAGATTGGTTGGATCCATCATGATGTTTCTGGTCGAACAATCGCTGCACAAAAGTAAATCATCGGATGATCACTAAAAGCGCGCGATAAAGCTCACCGATGCGCAACACGCTGCTTATGCATGAAATCAAGGCCCTAGAAAACATCAATAACTAGATATTGTGGCAGCCATTGCTACTTGCCTCAAATAGTTGCCGAAAGCATTCCACTGCCTCTCCAATGGTATTAAAGGAGGGTTCCGTATAACCGTGTAGCAGTGGCATGACGATTATCATCTTATTCTCCTCATTGGGAACAGGTAGAACTTCATATATTGGAACGCAGTGGTTAGCACTCGTGACTAGCGATACAGAGGAGAGATATTGTGCGATATTGACCTCGTGAGGGTGATATGTTTGGTTAATTAGCTTGAACGTGACATACAAGCCATCCGAGATACGTATACCGTCCAGGATTCTGGTTGCATACTAACAGTCCTATTAGAGGTATGCACGACTGCATGATTTGTACCCACCCGCGCCGAACGACCATCTTCGCACATGAACCAATACTTCTTGGTCCCTTCCCAGGAAGGTATCCAGTCCGGGGCATAGCGAGATCGAAGTAGGTATCCGCTAGCTTTCAGCCAGTCGTAGTGTTGGGACCACCACAGTTCGGTTTCAGTCAAATGGCCATCCTTGTGAGAGGGCATGGAGTCGCCGAAAATTATACGTTCGCGTTCAGTAGGCCTCCGCTCATCATCATTGTTGGCCTCAGGCTGTTTTCCTGAAAATAATGGCATCGCTGTGAGCGACCGTTGTTATCGCCACAATGGTGGTTGTAATGGCCCGTGTGTGGGCTTTTGAATGATTTATCACCTGTGACATAGTGGGCACGACGCCCCATTATCATCCAATGAAATCATAACTTCATCAGCAAACCAACCCTTGTCCTGTACAGAAAGGTCACCCAAAGTGCAGACACTACAGACACTTACAGACACTTACAGAGTTTAACAGACTGTACAGATGAGGGTTGGTTTGCTGATGTTGGTGAGTGAACAGGTTGGGTCATGTCGCATAGTAGGAAAAAAGGGCACCAGGATTCACAAATGGGCATGGTGCGCTACGAGCGCAGTACGAGGGATTGGCAGATGCTATTGAGAAATCGAGAAAGAACCAAACAAGTACAGTTAGCAACCACTTGGTTGGACTCAGCGCGTGACAGTTGCGCTATGTAGGAGGTTTATTTTATTATTCAATATTTTGATTGGCCGGTGGATACTCCCATTCGAATATAGTGATTAGTAGTTTTACGAGAAAATTGCTCATATGCAAACTTCCTCAATGCATTTCATGCATACTATCTTAATAAATACATTGACCATCAGCCATATTCGCGTCGAGACCCGATGCATATAAAGAGTATAACCCAGTCACCTCAGGTCCTCAACTACTGATTAGCAACTGAAATGTGAACAATGCTCTAACGATTAGTGGCAAAACGGGAGATGTAATTACTCAAGTGCTCGTGGTTGAATTTTCGAAAGTTGACATGCCGGCTGACGTTCATATATCCAGTAAAGTACCATAGAAATGAACACGAGTGGTAAGATTTTGCAACCGTTACGAAGAGGCAGGTACAGCTGGGATGCCACGTGCAATGAAGATCAATTGTCGAATCCAATGATACGCATCACGCATGACACGACGAATTCCCTTTTCTTCGTTGCTGACTATACGATGGCGTAGTTGCCTTGTGCTGAGACTCCCTCTGATATCGGTGAACCGCTGGACTACCTCATCCATAGTAGGACGTTTTGACGGTTCCGGCTGAATCATGTCAATTATCAAAGGCCGCATGAATTCAAACCCGACATTGTACTAGGGTCATCTTCAGGTGCGAGTACACGGCAAACAACAAATGACATACCAGGAGAAAGTCCTTTCTAATGGTATTTCCAATGTAAAAGACATCAGTAGCAAAAGGGTCGCAGGGAGCGTTCGACCCTTGAAACTCGGGGACTTGCTTGTCGGCTCCCCAGATCGGTACTTCCATGGGCTTGGCGATGGAATGATCATAACGGCGTGACAGACCAAAATCGATGAAAAAGTATTTTGGAGGTCGTTCTGTGCGAGTCTTGTAGCGCGCATACCCGGAGAAGTCTCGCCTCAATATAGAACTAGAAGGATGAAAGGGATCAATGTAGATCTGGGTTGGATCCATCATGATGTTTCTAGTTGAACAATCACTGCAGAAAATTACATTAGTGGTCTTCACTGAAAGGCTCGTGGTGGGACTCACCGGTGCGCGATACGATGCTTGTGCATAAAGTCAAGGCCCTAGAGAAATATCAATTTATGACTGGATAGGAAAGCCAACTATGACCTGTGCCTCAAAGAGTTGCCGAAAGCATTCTACTGCCTCCCCAATGGTTTCAAAAGGAAGCTTTGAGTAATTTTGAAGCAGCGGCATGACCATGATTGCATTATCTTCTTCGCCAGGAACAGGGAGGACATCATAGATCGGAACACAATGGTTAACACTTGCAACTAGCGGCTCAGAGGAGAGGTAGAGTGCGATATCAATTTCATAAGGGTGATAGGTGTTTTTGATTCGCTTCAGCATAACGTATGAGCCATCCGAGATGCGTGTCCCGTCGAGGACTCTAGTAGGATACTACAAGCATCATCAGATAGGAAATGCGCGCGAGTGAGCCTAGTGAGTTCTGTGCCTACCGGGGTTGCACAACCGTCTTCACAGAAAGCCCAACTTTTCTTGGTCCCTTTCCAGGATGGTGTCCAGTCTGGGGCATAGCGAGACCTAAGTAAGTACCCGCTAACCTTGAGCCACTCATACTGTCGGGACCACCATTGCTCGGGTTCATTGAGGTGACCTGATCCATGTGAGGGTAAGTCGCCGAAAACTTCGCGTGCGAGTTCAGCGAGTGTTGGCTCTCCATCATTGCTAGCTTCAGGTTGTTTTCCTGAACGTGGTGGCATCGCTGCGACTGACCGTCGTTATCGCCACACTGGTGGTTGTGATGGCCTGTGGGTGGGCCATTGAATAATTTATCACCTGTGACATGTGAACAGACTCGGACATGTCACATGGTAAGAAAAAAGGGCACCAGGATTCAGAAATGGGTATGGTGCACTACGAGGCATCGACAGATGCTATTGAGAAATCGAGTAAGAACTAAATAAGTACAGTTAGAGACCACTTAGCGCGACTTGTCGCGTTCAATCTTTTGATTGGCTGGCGGGTACTTCCGTTCAAATATGGTGAAGGTTCATTGTCTGAAAGCTTGGCTAGCTGACTACTCGAGTCCCCAGTCATACATACAGTCTGGGGCGACCTGCATCATACACACCGCGTCACCTCAACCAGATGGAAAGGATCCCTCTGTTTTCTGCAAAGTTAACATCGAGGGTACCCAAGCTGTGATAAATGCGGCTGTGGCTACTAGCGTCTGAAAATTGGTGTACACCAGCTCAGCAGGCGTCGTGTTTGATGGAAAAGACATTATTCACCTCGATGAGCGGGCACCGTATGCAGAACATCCATTTGATGCTTATAACGACCCCAAGGCCAAAGGCGAGGCTCGCGCCTTCGCGGCGAATGGGAAAGGCAGTCTGATGACGTGCGACCCGGTCCTATTTTAGGGCAAGTTTACCGGTTCCACTTTCCTATCCACTCATGCAGCACACCGCTTCATTTTACTGACCAGCGAAGCGTCACTAGTCACTCCGCAAAGCACTCCCGCTCGTCTCTGTTACGATCGGTGTTCGATGAGTCCCCGTGAGTAAAGCCCGCTCACTCGGCCCACGTATCGTTCAACCATTGTATGTCATCTTCCAACCCAACCTCGGGCTCATGTCCTAACACCCGTTGTGCCTTCTCGATGTTATGATGGATCATCGCACAGGTATATCTCACCTTGTACCGCGAGAATACCACATTCTTCCTGCTCACCAGGCCCATGCGTCCCCGAAAGACACCAACACCATCACCCACGCCTTTTGAATTACCAGAGCGATCTCATTGACCTCTTTTTACCCTCCTCTCCTGGTGGATCGAACACCAACCAGACGACTCGGAATAAGTCCCAAATATACACTGGTTCGCCGTTGCTGATGAAAAATGCTTGACTGGCAGTTTGAAAGGGGTTGGATAGGGCGACGTCGTGTGTTGGTTTGAAAGGATCGTGCGGTGCGTTAAAGGCGATCTCAATGGCTGAGGCATTGCGAGGAGGTAGGCTCTACGCGGATATTTTGTATTGATTTCCATAATGACGGCGTCTTCGGTTGCAGTGGTTCAAGGCGGAGAACGGAATGGCATAGATTGGTTTCTCAGTTCACGCATTTGCAAGTACATTCGCACTCGCATATTTATGTAACTTCGATCGGTTATGCCTCAGCTTTATTGTCTGCGACGCTGTCGCCGCGTCGTATGTGCCGCCGCAAGTGTTATCATTGGCCTCCTTTCAGAAGCAAGATGATCTCTCAGGCTTACGGCGACCAATAACAACATTACCTCTCTTTCCGTCGTACCGTGGATTGTTGAACGAATTCGCAGTGAAGTCAACAATAGCTGGTGTCACTTGCACTGCTATTTGACTTCTGGTCAAGCTCATCGACTCACTAGTCACGAAACGAATGGCCATTCACAATAACGACGTGTCTACTAAAATTTTACCTAGGAAAGCATTTCCATGCATCCTGTCGATCAATCATTTCTGAAGACATATGGCACATGACTTTCAAACAAGCGCCACGAGCATCCCAGATCGTTTCTATTCGTGCGGCGAGTGGCTTCAGTAAACTCTCACAAGAACAAGCACTACCATGTTGGGCGTAGCCATTCAGGCTAGTCCAAGTTGGACCCACAACAACGTGTGAAATATCACAATGGCAGTACGCGTTGACGTACATACACTTGCGCAATTCCCAACAACCTTGACATCCATAATGATTTAGACTGGATTCAACCTAAGGGAACAATATCCCATTCGCTAACACTTTATTCGGATTGGCATGTTTTTATTCCTGTGTTCCGTTGCGAGGGTCGTGCAAAACGGACCGATCATAGCCCCCCAACAAGGGCTTCCTTATCAGAGTCAAGCTTGTGTTGACCCAAGTGAAAGAACGCGACCTTGGTCATCCCAACCATCTCCCGATTGCGGGTGGCCTAACAAGACGGAAGAAATGGTTACTCTCAGTATCCAATTTTTGCAAGTCGATATCCCATCTGACATTAACAAATCTAGTAAAGTCTATACCACAGAAATGAGTAGGGGTTCTATGGTATTTCAAACGTTACGATGAGGCAGGTACAGCCGGGATGCCACGTGTAATGAATACCAGTTGTCGAATCCAATGGTAGGCACTGCGCATGGCACGGTAAATTCCACTTTCTTCCTTGCTGACCACACGACGGCGCAGCTGCCATGTACTGAGATCCCCTCTGATGCCGGTGAACCGCTGGACTACTTCATTCATAGTAGGGCGTTTTGACGGATCCTTCTGAATCATGTCGGTTATCAGAGGTTGCATGAATTCAAACCCGATATTCGGCTAGGGTCATTATCAGATGTAGGTACACTGCAAGCAACGGATGACATACCTCGAGAAAATCCCTCCTGATGGTATTTCCAATGTAGAAGACATCAGTAGCGAAAGGGTCGCAAGGAACATTCGACCCTTGAAACTCGGGGACTTGCTTGTCAGCCCCCCAGATTGGAATCTCCATAGGCTTGGCAATGGAAGGATCATAGCGATGTGACAGACCAAAATCGATGAAAAAGTATTTTGGAGGCCGTTCTGTGCGAGTCTTGTGGCGAGCATACCCGGAGAGGTCTCGCTTCATTGAGGTACTGCAGGGGTGAAAGGGATCGATGTAGAGATTGGCTGGATCCATCATGATGTTTCTGGTCGAACAATCACTACACAAAAATAAATCATGGGATAATCACTAATAGTTCGCGATAAAACTCACCGATGCGCAACACGTTGCTTATGCATGAAATCAAGGCCCTAAGAAATATCAATAACTGGATATTGTGGCAGCCATTGCTACTTGCCTCAAATAGCTGCCGAAAGCATTCCACTGACTCCCCAATTGTATTGAAGGAAGGTTCTGTATAATCTTGTAGCAGTGGCATGACAATCATTATCCTATTCTCTTCATTCGGAACGGATAGGGCTTCATAAATTGGAACACAGTGGTTAGCACTTGTGACTAGCAACTCGGACGAGAGATATTGTGCAATATCGGCCTCGTTAGGGTGATATGTTTTGTCAATGAGCTTGAATGTGACATACGAGCCATCCGAGATACGTATACCATCCAGGATTTTACTGGCAAACTAACTTCCCTATTAGAGGTATGCACGACTGCATGATTTGTACCCACCCGCGCCGAACGACCATCTTCGCACGTAACCCAACGCTTATTGGTCCCTTCCCAGGAAGGTATCCAGTCCGGGGCATAGCGAGATCGAAGTAGGTATCCGCTAGCTTTCAGCCAGTCATAGTGTTGGGACCACCACAGTTCGGTTTCAGTCAAATGGCCATCCTTGTGAGAGGGCATGGAGTCGCCGAAAATTATACGTTCGCATTCAGTAGGCCTCCGCTCACCATCATTGTTGGCCTCAGGCTGTTTTCCTGAAAATAATGGCATCGCTGTGAGCGACCGTTGTTGTCGCCACAATAGTGGTTGTGATGACCCATGTGTGGGCCTTTGAATGATTTATCATCTGTGGCATAGGGCCACGACGCCGCATTATCATCTGATGAAATCGTAACTTGGTGAGTGAACAGGTTGGGTCATGTCACATAGTAGGAAAAAAGGGCACCAGGATTCACAAATGGGCATGGCGCGCTACGAGCGCAGTACGAGGGATCGGCAGATGCAATTGGGAAATCAAGCAAGAACTAAACAAGTATAGTTAGTAGTGACCACTTAGCGCAACTGTCATGTGCGTTGAGTCCAACCGTAGGTTTATTATTCTTTGATTGGTCGGCGGATACTTCCGCTCAGATATAGTGATTAGTAGTTTTACGAGAAAATTGCTCATATGCAAACTTCCTCAATGCATTTTGTGTATACTATCTTAATGAATACATTGACCATCAGCCATATTCGCGTCAAGACTCGATGCAGATAAAAAATGTAATCCAGTCACCTCAATCAGTGCTGATTGGCGACCGAAATGGCGGGTATAGCTGGGATACCACGTGTAATGAAGATAAGCTGTCGAATCCAATGATAGGTACCATGCATGACACGATGAAGTCCCTTTTCTTCCTTACTGACTACGCGACGACGCAGCTGCCACGTGCCGAGACCCCCTCTGATGTCAGTGAACCGCCGGACTACCTCATCCATGGTAGGGCGTTTTGACGGATCTTTCTGAATCATGTCAGCTATCAGAGGTACCATGAATTCAAACCCGATATTAGGCTAGGGTCATCTTTAGGTGCGGGTGCAGGGCAAACAACAAACGACACACCTCGAGAAAACCCCTCCTAATAGTATTTCCAATGTAGAAGACATCAGTAGCAAAAGGGTCGCAGGGAGCATTCGATCCTTGAAATTCGGGGACTTGCTTGTCGGCTCCCCAGATTGGAACTTCCATAGGTTTGGCGATGGAAGGATCATAACGGCGTGACAGACCGAAATCGATGAAGAAGTATTTTGGAGGTCGTTCTGTACGAGTCTTGTAGCGCGCATACCCAGAGTAGTCCCGCTTCATTGAGGTATCGGCAGGATGGAAGGGATCGATGAAGAGATTGGCTGGATCCATCATGATGTTTCTGGTTGAACAATCACTACACAAACGTAAATCACGGAATGGACACTGAGAGCTCGTGATAAAACTCACCGGTGCGCAATACGTTGCTTATGGATAAAATGAAGGCCCTAGAAAATATGAATAACTGGATATTGTGATGGTCATTATCGCTTGCCTCAAATAGTTGCCGAAAGCATTCCACTGACTCTCCAATGGTATTAAAGGGAGGTTCTGAATACTCTCGCAGCAATGGCATGACAATTATCACCTTATTCTCTTCATCGGGAACAGGTAGTACTTCATAAATTGGAACACAGTGGTTAGCACTCGTGGCTAGCGACTCAGAAGAGAGGTATCGTGCGATATCGACCTCGTAGGGGTGGTACCTTTGATTGATTAGCTTGAGCGTGAGATACGAGCCATCCGAGATACGTATCCCATCCAGGACTCTGCTAGGATACTAAAGTTCCTGTTAAGAGTACGCCAGACTGGTATCCGGTTTGCACTCACCCAGGCCGAACAGCCATCTTCGCACAAAGTCCAGCGCCTCTTGGTCCCTTCCCAGGAAGGTGTCCAGCCCGGGGCATAGCGAGATCGAAGTAGGTATCCGCTAGCTTTCAGCCAGTCATAGTGTTGGGACCACCACAACTCAGGTTCGCTAAGGTGACCGGGTTTGGGAGGCATGGAGTCACCGAAAACTATATGTTCGAGTTCAGTACGTGTCCACTCACTATTATTACTAGCCTCAGGGAGTTTTCCTGAACATATTGACATCACGGGCTGGTGACCGTCGTTGTCGCCACAATGGTGCTTGTGATGGCTCGTCCATTGAATAGTTTATCACCTGTGACATGGTGGTCGCTGCATCGCTATCTGATGAAATCTCAACTTGGTGAGTGAACAGACTCAACGTGGTAGGAAAATGGGCGTCTGTTATCCGCAAACGGGTATGGTGCGCTACAAACTGCTACGGGGGATCTGCGGATACTCCTGAAATCGAGCAAGAAGTAAATGTGTGCAGTTAAAGACCACTTAGCCAACCGTTGTGTGTGTTGAGGACGCCTCCCCCAACCAATTGCGGTATTGTTGAGATATTTATTATTCAGTGTTTTGGTTGGCTGGCGGATACTTCCGTTATTGAGACCACAAGCCGACCGTCACGCGTCACGTTGTCCCTGAAATCTACAAAGCAACAAACTGTCCTTATCATCCGAGTGTGTCCGTTTTGCCCTCTACCTTGAATCGAATTTTGATTGATTAACACATCCAGCGTGCCTGTTTGTCTACTAGCCACGCCTGCACATTTACTCTCTGCCACCACAATCTACCACTAGCGTGCCGATTGAACACACAACTTGCGATGCACTTCAGTATTTTGAGTGCGGCGTTCACTCACTCAATGTGTTGCAGCTTACCTGCTTGCAACTCTGTCTTGCTTTCAAATATCGACTGACTGGCAACTCCCTGGTGCATTAACGACATGGTGGGTGGCATAATAAATGACCGGTTTTTTCTCCTTAATCTTCGTTGATTTATATGCCACTGTGCTTGCAAAGGCAGCGGTCAATGTCAAGATCATTGATTAAAGGTAAGAATACATTTGGTCATAATTTCACCGAATAATGACCAGTCGCTCAGGGCTACAGGGATCATGATAGTCCAGAAACCACACACGTCAAACTCATTATTGGCGCAGATGGTGAGCTGCTTGCTTGTGATTTTGTAAGTCTGACCTCAAAGCTCTCTATATGCACGTTTGGGTGTTCGAAAGAACTTTGGAATTGGCAGGCAAATAGGTGATGTCACCATATGTTTTGCACCTGTACTATGTGATTGACGAAACTAAACAGAGCTCATCTAGGGTATCATCGACATGACAACAAACTTACGGGGAAGATGCTTCATCCGTACAAGTTGGCGAACCCGAAGCCTGGTGAGATCAAGTGGTGAACAGTGTGCGTCAGCTTTCCTTATTTTCTTCCTCTTACACACTTATCTCAACATGAGAGTTGTTTCTAGGCACATAACAAGCAGCATCTAGCTGTTCAGTTAAGGACCGTGTTTTTATCACTAGGGATGCACATCGTACCAATTTTGCGAGAGCCGGTGAGAAACGTATGCCTCCACGTGCTATTTAGGAAACTGACTTCGCAACAATTCAGGTTACTGGAGGCATAAATGCCTACATAAACTATAGCCATAATCTTGGTTTGTGCCTCTAGCGTGGCGGTTGACTATACACTGAAATTTGGAAGCTTGTGCAAGTGCTTAGAGGGTAGTCTAATCTAGTTCTCCTGATGACAGTACGTTTCGCAACAACCCTTGCTTCTGCCGCCAGACCGGCGATAATACAGTAGGCGTATGTTGATCCAAGTTTATTCGCCGTCAACCAAAGTCTGTGAACATTTTCCCCACGGCTGGTAACTCATGACGAACACGAAACGGGCCCTAGCACGAGAAGAAGAGCAAAATATTCAGAATCAGCGTCTGCAGAAAGAACTTTTCCTCTTCGGAACAAGGAAACGGCTTGCACCTGGAGAACGAAACGACAACGAGATCTGGTGGTCCAACCACTTCGTGTGGTTACAGAGTCGAGGTTACCTTCTCCGTCCACGTTATGCTCCTGATTGGGTTCCATCTTGGAAGGACTCGGACTCGGACTTATTTGAGCATGAGGATTCGCGAAATCTCAATGTAAACCTGTTTTGACTCGGTCTTGTAGTTCAGGTTTCTCATCCTCTCCTAGGTTCCACATGTCATTGATGCTACACGCCTTTCAGACAATAGATATGTCATCTTAAAACGGATCAAGAAATCGATACACCCGTACGAAGTTGATATTGGATTGTATTTTTCGTCCGAGAGTTTGCGCTATCTTCCAGAAAACCATTGCGTCCCTTTCTACGAGATTCTTCCATTTGATGATGATGAAACAATCATCATCGTTATGCCGCTCCTTTGTTACTATTTTTCCCCGCCATTCGATACATTCGGGGAAGCGGTGGAATGCTTTAGGCAATTATTTGAGGTAAGACAGTTTGACGTCGTCTATCCTTCGTGGCTTGACCACCATGGACAGGGACTACGCTTCATGCACCAGCATCATGTTGCACATCGGTATGCCCAGATTGAACAGTCATCAGACCCTTGGTGACCCCAAAACAGCGACTGCATGCGCTTGAACTTAATGCTCGATCCATGTTCAATGTACCCCGATTCCTTCCATCCAATGGAGAACCTGCGGAAGAGGAACTATGACGGACTGGCAAACTATTTCACACGTACTCAAAGACCGCCCAAATACTACCTTATAGATTTTGGGCTATCTCGCAAGTATGATCCATCCGAACATGAACCTAAAGAATACCCCATTTGGGGTGGCGACAAGGAAGTACCAGAATTTCAAAATTCAGATGAACCCTGTAATCCCTTTCCCACTGATGTTTTTTATATCGGAAATGCCATCAAGAAAGATTTCATCCAGGTTGGTTGTTTCTATCCCTACCATTGTGGACCCTAGGCTTACAAGCGGACAGTCGAAGAAAGGGTTTGACTTTATGATCCCTCTTGTAACGGACATGACCCAACCGGATCCTTCGAAGCGACCTACAATGGATGAAGTTATCACCAGATTCGACGATATTTGTCGCAATCTTGGAGATTGGAAACTGCGCTCTAGAGTTGTTGACTACAGAGAAGACACTTTTGAAAAGGTCATATTCACCATTTCGCACTGGAGACGCCGCGTTTGGTTCTTTGTCAGGCGTGTCCCGGCTATACCGAGACGAACGCGTGATATTAGTAGCCACAGTCCAATATGTTGATCGCTTTGTTTGCCACTGCCTCAATCATGTTTCCTGCCGCATCTGACGATGTGTCAATTCATTTTGGTGCACGTACTATCTGCTCTTCAACAAGTCCTTTCGGCGATCAGCGCCTCAGTCTCTGCGTGTATGGCGTGCGTTGCGCCGTGGCAGGTTCCACACCCGTCTCTGATTGTATTATACCCATACCACGTGCGAGAGATCACAGTTAGTTTTGTGTAAATGTGAGGGACTGATTCGGACTCGAGCAAGGATAATGGTGGGTTAGACGATGGGGACTTGTTAATAGCCCCTCTACCGCTCCTCTTATTTTATACTACGCTCCGTTCGACGTGCTTGTCTTATTCGACAGTTTGTAGTCGTGACTTAACACGTGACTCAACAAGCTCGTGATTCAACAGTTAGAGATCAGTTAGTGTAACCGTCGCGTGTTGAGTCCAATCGTGGTGGATTATTCAGTGTTTTGGTTGGTTTGTGGATACTTCCGTAATTGAGACCAGAAGCCAGCCTTCAAGTTGTTCCTGGAGTCGACAAACCAACAAACCGTACTGGGCCTGCCATGATCATCCAAGCGTGTCCATTTTCTCTCCGCCTTGAATCGTAAAGCGATAGAAAAGTTGATTGGCCAATGAATTGTCACACCTCCTGGCCTGGTCTCTGAGCCAATTCCCTACTGGATTGGCAACTCCGTAGTGCGTCGACGACGCGGTGGATGGCATAATAAAAGAGCAGTTTCCTTCCCTCCTAATCATCATTGATCATTTGAAATGTCTCTGGAAAGTCACGTTGATATCTTGATTGTCGGGGCAGGTCCATCAGGAGTGACACATACCGGTGTGCTTGCACAGGCAGCCGTCGACGTCAAGATCATTGATCCAAGGTATGAATATCTTCGGTCACGATCTCTACCCATTACTAGCCAGCCACTTAGGCCCACAAGGATCACGGTTGACCATACGGATCCACTTGAGGACTTATGAAGTATTGCAAGTACACATCTCCGGACGTTCCAGGTTCATCTCTCATCACTTGAGCAATAGAGACACGAACTCGCTGCACGCTTGTTCAAAGAGGAAAGTGAGGTACATACTTTCTGAATCCTTCCTCTCACTAACCAATTGTAGGTTTGTAGCATGATACTGAATCACAACAATGCTTGGTTTGTCTGTCTTTCATCGAGCGGTTCTCTGAATTTTGTGGCAAGAGATGATAAAGCATTATCTCTCCAAATCCACGACGAAGCATAAGAATTTTACCTGTGACGTACTGGCTACCTCGAACCCAGTTACAACGAATCATGTCGCTGTCCAAGGATCGGGACCAGATGATATTATCCCAGTGAGCAGTTGGCACTGCATACACCAGTTTGAACCACTGGAAGCGGCGAATGATCTACTATCCAGTGCTAGTTCGTCTTGTTTGATACCGGTATGATTGTGGGTCCCGCACTGACATATTTCGGACAGATCACACCTTTAAGGTGTACATCGGGGCTTCAATTCATGACATCTGAAAATAAATACTTCTTGTGGGTGTAACTCATCCCTGAGAAGAAAGTCGTGGCGATTTTGATCTCAGGTTTACATTGCCAATACAACATAGCACTTCGACACCTGAAGCTACCTGTGCAGTGTGCTACGATTGCTCAATACGGTACAAGCGGTGGGATGGACGCCGACCGCGCTGAAATGGAACTCAAGGCTTGGGGAACAACAGTCCGCTTTCGACCCGAGGAGCTAGATCCCAGAGAAGTCTGGTGGCAAGAACGCTATCAGTGGTTGAAAACTCGAGGATACCTCTTACGGCCTCGATACTCACCCGAATGGATTCCTTCCTGGAAGGTATCAAACAGGGACTGGGAAACTTGTGAGGACGGAATGAGATTGCGGGTACGTATATTGGTCATACAAGACCCAGCCCTCACTAGTTTGGGACATAGTATGGCCAAATCATCGACGCAACGCAAGTCTCAGATGGAAAAGTAGTATCTTTAAAGCAGGTTTCAAGAGCGGAGCACCCTTACGAAGTTGATATCGCATTGTATTTCTCGTCTGAAGACCTTAGATCGGATCCTGCAAACCATTGCGTTCCAGTCTATGAAGTTCTCGTTTCGGATCGTGACGACGACTCAGACATCATTGTTATGCCTTTGTTGCGTCCTTACGATAATCCCCGATTCGACACTATTGGAGAAACAGTGGAGTGTTTTCGTCAGTTATTTGAGGTAATGTACATCTATTTCTTGACCGAGCACGTATTTACTCTACGCAGGGACTTCAGTTCATGCACAAGCACCGTGTGGCTCATCGGTAGGTCTGATAAGCGTCAACGTTTTCTTATTTAATACTGGACCCACTAGGGATTGCATGACTCTAAACATTATGCTTGAGCCTACTCGTCTATATCCTGAATCATTTCATCCCATGGAAATCGAGCTAAGCAGAGACTGTAGCGGCCGTGTCAAGCATTTTACACGTACTCAACGGCCTTCGAAATATCTTTTTATCGACTTTGGAATTTCGAGGCGATATGACCCTTCGAATCCCAACCCGAGAGAGGTGCCAATTTGGGGTGGTGACAAGCAAGTCCCTGAATTCCAAAGTTCTAACGAGCCCCGTGACCCGTTTGCGACTGATGTTTTCTATATCGGTAATGCTATAAGGATGGATTTTCTTTTGGTTGGTCACCACTTTTCCTACAACCAAGGGCAATTTTTCATTGACGGTTCTTGGACATGCTAGGAAAAGCGAGACTTTGAGTTCATGAACCCTTTAATTATCGATATGATTCAGGAAGACCCAAACAAGCGCCCAAAAATGGATGAGGTGGTGGCTCGATTTGATACCATCTGCCTTGAGCTTGGTTGGCGTACATTGCGTTCACGGGTTGTTGATGTCAACGAGGACCTATTTCAACGGGTTATTTACACTGTCTCCCATTGGAAGCGTCGAATTGGGTTTGTTATCAGGAGGGTTCCGGCTGTTCCTGTTAGTCTTTCATCCTAAATGCTACTTTACCATGTCCGAGATATTCGTGAATCATTTTTCAACGGCGACTTCAATTGAACGCGGATGCTGCGATCAGGATTCTTGCCAAGTAAGCTGTGCTATGCAGCTTGCTGCACTGGTCGCTGAGCCAATCACCCAATCGACTGGCAATTCCAAGGTGCATCGACAACTGGGTGTCATGATAAAAGACCAGTTTTCTTCCCTTCTAACCATCATTGATTATCTACAATGTCTCTGGAAAGTCATGTTGACGCCTTGACTGTCGGGGCAGGTCCATCCATGTGCCGGTGCGCTTACAAAGGCAGCCGTCGACGTCAAGATCATTAAAATCAAAGGTGTGAATATGCTCAGTTACGATCTCTACCCAATATTAGCCAGCCACTCAGGTCCACAAAGATCATAATTGACCATGCGGATCCATTTGAGGCTCATGAAGTATTACAGGTATACATCTCCTGATGTTCCGCGTTCATCTCTCATCACTTGGACAATAGAGACATGAACTCGTTGCGCGCTTGTTCGAAGAGGAAAACGAGGTGCATACTTTATGAATCCCTTCTTTCACTAACCAATTGTTTGTACGTATGATACTGATTCACAACGGTCCTCGGTTTGTCTGTCTTTCATCGAGTGGTTCTTTAAATTTTGCAGGAAGAGGTCACGGCAAAGCATTATCTCCTTAGATACAGCATGAAAGCATAAGAATTTTGCCTGTGACGTACTTGCTATGTCGAACCCAGTTACAATGACTCATGAGGTTGCCCCAGGATCACTGGGACCAGATGATCCGATCGCAGAGGGCAGTGAGCACTGAAATGCACTGGCTTGAACACCGGAAGTGGCGAAGAAGATCCAAAGGAGCGATCCGCTGGTCTTGTTCAATGTTTGTATGATTGTAGGTCCCGCACTCAGGCTAATATATTTCAGGCAGGCAACACATCTAAGGCGTGCATCGGGGCTTCAACTCATGACATCTGAAAATAAATATTGTTCGTGCATGCAACTCTTGTCCTTGAGAAGAAGGTCGTGGCGATTTTGATGTCAGCTCTAGTATAGTGGGCAGGGTCATAGCCTCAACATAGCTTAGCAATCAGACCTTTTACTGACAGCGATTGCGAACCATCCATTCACTTTCAATGGGCTAGCCTCCAATTGGTGCCCAAGTTCCGTCAACTGATACCCTCGTCCCCATTTTCAAGATCGTCAGAAGTTGAGAAATAGTAGAACGCATCACAGGCGTGTGTAGCAATCCCCCTACTTTCATGAAGATTAAAATACAGCGAGCATTATGCTAATCATATCATATCTTGATATCCGATGACTCCAAAACTGCCAATAATAGAATGATCTCCGGAGACTGTACGAAAGGCGAGGTAGAAATCTCAGGTATTTGGTGAAGGCGCCGTGGTAAGAATGACGGCTGGGTATATGTCAGTTGCGTAAACACGAAGTGAAAAACCGACCCACCACCGGTGTTTTGATGCCCACCAATTTGCATTGTTGTCCCTTGGACACTGGAGTTTGAATAGACGGCATTGTTGACTCCGTCACAGTTATTATAGATTATTGTTATTGGTGATGCGGATGTTGGTGAGGACTCCAAGGTAGTCGCCAAGTCCGGTCCCACCTCTTCTAGCGGGGGTGACTCTACCTGTGAGACAAGAGATAATAATGACTGCGAGAAATGGCTAGAGATGCTAAATTTATCTGGATGGGAAAGATTATAAGCCATCGGTAAGAACTGATTAATTCCTTACCAAATGAATCTATCATCGCCAAATTTGGCGAGCAATGCCGATGAGTATCTCCTCAAATCCAGTGTCCATCGGTCGCTCACCATCACAACATTGTTGGTCGACCTGGCTATCATTTGATGCATTTGCATGGGACGCTATAGCGTTCGCTGCATCAAGAATTCTTTGCTTTGCATTGTCATCCAAAGGTCCGGGAAGGGTAACCTCAATCCCATCAATCTTTGCATCTTGACTAACGGTGCCTGACGCATCAAGATGAGATGAACACATGCCAATCGATATGTGGATAACTCACCATCTACAGCGTGCACCTGTGTGCTTGGAACTGCTCGTACCAGCTTTTCTTCTCTCTGTATCCTCTCCGATGTAGTCTAAATATTTGTTTGTATTCACGTTTGGAACACAGGTAGTTTGAACATCCAACCTTGGCATCAAGATACAGAGCTCTGGATGCATCGTGGAATATTCGTGCTGCTCGATAGTGACGCAACATTGCGAATGGGTTCAGAGTCTTTGGGCTACTCTGCAACATCGCTTCCTTGACTGCTAGCCTGTTTGAGATTTAAGAGATGAATAAAAGAACTCGTATAATTCGCATACTTTTCATATCTGAGCCTTGCGTCGAAACGTACACGTCTGTCTGTACTTAAATCGATGCCCATCTCTACAATTTTAACCATTTCTTCCAGTGTCGCTGAGAGTAAAAGGCTGCCTTTGAGGACAGTGTCTCCGGCATCGTAGTACGCGAGGGGGAAAAGATCTTTGTCATACTTGGAGGCCGTACCAAGATTGAACGGGAGGATGATAGTAGTCTTAACTCTCGGGGAAGCCATACGATAGAGTCAAGAGGATGGGGGGAGAAAATTAAGATAAGCCGGACGGGGTTTGTACGCGTTATGAGTTATAAGGCTACTCGGCGCTCAGCGCTCAGCATCCGTGAAAGGAATTCCCATCTTGAAGCATATCGTGTTGTACTTTTATACGATTTCAAGAAGTACGGGGAAGAAATAATTATTGTTGGCAAATTTTGATGCAGTGGCTAACACTCTTACATCAACAAGTACGCCCGTCCCGCTGGGGAAATACTAGTCGATAATTGGTACAACTCACGCTCCCTGTTACATCTTGGAATCGTCGACTCGGCGCATGTGGAACTCAGTGGCGATCAGAAAAAAAATGTTGGGGCGTATTTGGGTTTGTTTTTTGAGCTACACAACATGCCGTATACGTTGTCATAACCAAGACAAGGTAGCACTTTCGACACCTGAAGCTACCTGTGCAGTGTGCTACAATTGCTCAAAACGGTGAAAACGGTGGGATGGACGCCGACCGCGCTGAAATGGAACTCAAGGCTTGGGGAACAACAGTCCGCTTTCGACCCGAGGAGCTAGATCCCAGAGAAGTCTGGTGGCAAGAACGCTATCAGTGGTTGAAAACTCGAGGATACCTCTTACGGCCTCGATACTCACCCGAATGGATTCCTTCCTGGACGGTATCAAACAGGGACTGGGAAACTTGTGAGGACGGAATGAGATTGCGGGTACGTATATTGGTCATACAAGACCCAGCCCTCACTAGTTTGGGACATAGTATGGCCAAATCATCGACGCAACGCAAGTCTCAGATGGAAAAGTAGTATCTTTAAAGCAGGTTTCAAGAGCGGAGCACCCTTACGAAGTTGATATCGCATTGTATTTCTCGTCTGAAGACCTTAGATCGGATCCTGCAAACCATTGCGTTCCAGTCTATGAAGTTCTCGTTTCGGATCGTGACGACGACTCAGACATCATTGTTATGCCTTTGTTGCGTCCTTACAATAATCCTCGATTCGACACTATTGGAGAAACGGTAGAGTGTTTTCGTCAGTTATTTGAGGTAATGTACATCTATTCTCTTGATCTAGCACGCATTCACTCCAAGTAGGGGCTTCAGTTCATGCACAAGCATCGCGTGGCTCATCGGTAGGTTTGATATTGGTCGACATTTTCTTATTTAACACTGGGCCCACTAGGGATTGTATGGGTAAAAACATTATGCTTGAGCCTACTCGTCTATATCCTGAATCATTTCATCCCATGGAAATCGAGCTAAGCAGAGACTGTAGCGGCAGTGTCAAGCATTTTACACGTACTCAACGGCCTTCGAAATATCTTTTTATCGACTTTGGAATTTCGAGGCGATATGACCCTTCGAATCCCAACCCGAGAGAGGTGCCAATTTGGGGTGGTGACAAGCAAGTCCCTGAATTCCAAAATTCTAACGAGCCCCGTGACCCGTTTGCGACTGATGTTTTCTATATCGGTAATGCTATAAGGATGGATTTTCTTTTGGTTGGTCACCACTTTTCCTACAACCAAGGGCAATTTTTCATTGACGGTTCTTGGACATGCTAGGAAAAGCGAGACTTTGAGTTCATGAACCCTTTAATTATCGATATGATTCAGGAAGACCCAAACAAGCGCCCAAAAATGGATGAGGTGGTGGCTCGATTTGATACCATCCGGCTTGAGCTTGGTTGGCGTACATTGCGTTCACGGGTTGTTGATGTCAACGAGGACCTATTTCAACGGGTTATTTACACTGTCTCCCATTGGAAGCGTCGAATTGGGTTTGTTATCAGGAGGGTTCCGGCTGTTCCTGTTAGTCTTTCATCCTAAATGCTACTTTACCATGTTCGAGATATTCGTGAATCATTTTTCAACGGCGACTTCAATTGGACGTGGATGCTGCGATCAGGATTCTTGCCAAGTAAGCTGTGCTACATATGCAGCTTGCTGCACTGCCACATTAAGGTATAGCCCAGGAGTTCGCAAATTGCGGTTGGCCGGTGAGTTGACAACGGATGCCTACTTAAACCTCTTCAAGCTCATGCCGCTCGAAGTTCTCTCAGAATGACATCCAACGGACACTGGACATTGACAGGTGTGCAAAACATCATCTCTTCAAACTGCAACATCGGATTGCATTCAAGCTCACTGACCTCTCCACTTCTAGTCGTGCGTGCGCATGGGCTTCAACGTTTGCGAACAGAAAAGTCATGGCGCCCGGTTGTATCCATAACGGTCGGTGACAGCCAGTGCCACGAACTCAATCTCGGTTGTGACGGACAAAATCCTAACTTGAGACAATGTTTCCAATTGTAAGTGCCCATATTCTTTTTCTCCGCGTCATCCAGAACTCACGGAAATGCACAGTCATGGCACGGACGCATCCTCACAAATGAATATATGCGTCTACCATGAGGCGCCGAGCAAGAAAAAGCGCAAGAGGAGGAATTTGGTGGCAACTGCGCGGTGTACGCTACAAGATTTGGCTCGTCTTCAATCCCAGCAAGAGGGTGCGCGGAAAAGTTGGTTTTCCGTTTTATTCGTTTAAGGTGCTCTCTCTCTGACATAATCATGTTGATAAAGAAGAGAAAGGGATGGAAATAAAACTAAACGGTGTCCTGCAGCCAAAGGGCGGGGCGAGGAAATCTAACCCTCATGCGCTTATCTTGATCGCAAAAATAGAAACTCCTCAAGTGCCTCTTGGACAACTGGGCCCGGAAGAAGATACGGATGCGACATCGGAGATCCTAAGCGAGGGTGAAGGTAAGTTATCCCTTTGAAGTGCCACTGAGTAATCAAATGAATTGGCGCTAGAATCTACTCCATCGATGTCTGACTCCAGCGAGAACAAGGCGCCAGATCTTGTATGGTCTGAAACACATAAACCAGAACCGAAAGTTCACACTGGCTACTGGTCGGGTTCGGACGACACAAACCCAGAGGATGAAAGGGCCCCACTTCTCAAACGTCGAGACCACGATCCAGTACCTATTTTTGTCGCTCAGTTCTCAGACAGTGAAGACAATAGCCCAATTCCTCATCTTACCCATCGCAAATCCTGGTTTGCGGCGTCAATGCTCCCAACATACACGGAAACCATATCTGTAGAATCCAGGGTTTCAACTGTTGACTCGATCGTGGACTCGTTTTCGTCTTACCGCACTCTTCGGGAAGCGCAAGTGGATTCAGATTATGAGCACGTCCTGACCCATCTTTGCACAGAGTGGAGATTCGTTGCTGGGTCGGTAAGAAAATTTGTGTCTTCAAAGTGATTGCACGACTGATTCTTGGATAGCTCGTCGCCTTATCGGGGTACGGACTCCAGTTTTGGGTGGGCTTTACTATTTGTTGACGCTCTATGAATCATCCTTTTAGGCTAGAAGCTGGCGTGTTTGGATTCTCATCAGCTTCCATATTTACCATCAGTAGTTTCTCCCGGAAGGCCGTTGCCGTCGGAAGCATTGCCTCTGGTCTTGGTCTCACCATCGATGCGTGGTTCTTACTTGTCTACTCCAGCGCCACCCCAGCGAAATTCAAAGTAGGTATCCTTTCACGTCATCTTTCTTCCTCTCTCTGCCTTCACATGTCACCCGATTGGCTATTAATGTCCCGTATCGCAGAAAATGGCCCTCGATGTGTATGGCACATACCTCTTCTTCTGTATCTCATCACGCATACCCGCCCTCTGCCTATTCACCTCGGCGTTTGCACTCATGACGTTTTTGCTCTCCGTGGCATGGAAAGCCTGGCCGACGGCAGTACTCGTCATGTCGTTTTTTGCTGGCATGCTCGTGAGCCTCCAATTCGTCGTGTACGGCGTGCATTGCATCGTCGCGGTCGTCATACAAGGCGTGCGATATATCGAGAGGGCCATTGTACGGTGTCTTGCGTGGATACGTCCGCATCCGACGCCACCATCTGACATGCAAGAGAAGAACAAGGATACCCCACAGAGATAATATGTGGACGACATATATGACATCATTCAAGGACTTTTTGCCTCATCATACCATCATCTTGTACATCTCAATACTGCATTCTTGACGAAATATAATGTATGAAGGCATTGGCCGAAGACAAACCAGTACTGAACCCCCACAATCCGTACAAGCGCATTTGTCTTTCTGATACGGACGGAGGTTTATCGTGCACGTATTATGGCCCCACCTTGGATCGGTCAACGAGCATCGGTCATAGGTACAAACGTATCTGAACACAACGTTTGGTCGCGTAGACCGAACTTGATTAGTCTTATCTCGAACAGTTGCCTGAATCACTCTACCGCTTCTCCGGATGAATCAAATAGAGGATCAAAGTAAGGATCAAGGAGTGGCATGATAATAATAATAATGATAATCGTTTTATCATCGTCAGGTAGAAGAATCTCATAAGTAGGAATGCAGACTCTAGGGGAAAATATGTACAATCCAATATCGACCTCATACGGGTAAATCAATCTCTTGATCCGTTTCAAGACATTATACTTATTGTCTGAGAAGCATGTAGCACCGATGATGCGTACCATCTAAGGGGGAGTAAGGATCACCGCAGACCAAGCTTAAAGTAGGAGCTCGATTACATTGAGATTCCGAGAATCCTCGCGTTCGAACAAATCCATGTCAAATTCCTTTCAGGATGGGACCCAGTTCGGAGCATAGCGCAGACGGAGAAGATGACCTCGAGATTCCGAACACTCAAAGCAACTGCACCACCCGAGCTTGTTCTCGTCTCGCTCTTTAGGGGAAGATAGCCTGGAATAGAAATGGTCTGTATTGGAGTCAGTTCCGTAACCCTTACTGTATGAAAAAACACTATACTCAATTATCCTAATGATCCTCTCAGGCCACATGAAAGAAAAGTGACAAAGACTGGCAATACGTACTAGATGTCTGGTAACATGCTCGGAAGCGAACAGAGAGAGCAATGCCCGACGGGTCAAATCCGGTGACCACAATGGCTTGCCTGAAGGAGATTCATATCCATGGCATTGGTTCCACGTTCCAGGGCGTACGTTGCGTACAAAGTGGCTCCAGTACGAAAATACTGCGGAAGCGAGTGAACTCTACATACTGGCTGTTTTGGGCGACATCATGATGGACCAGAACCGGAAATACCATGACGATATAAAGAGCTGGTGTATCTGCCGAAAAGCCAGCAACCTCAGGTTACAGATCCCAAGTTGTTCAAGAGGATGGCAAACTTTGGTGTTCCGATCACGAGTTCCTATCTCAAGCAGAACATCCCCAAGTACAAGAACGTCCCCATCGAAAAGATCACCGCCCAGGACCGCAGCGTAGTCGCTGTACAGCTGGCAACCAAGTTCAAGGCCGAGGCCAGACGCTATGTTGACTCGCTCAAGCAGCGCTATGGATACGGTGTCTCGTCAGTGGCTCTCCAATCGATTTGGCTGCTTTCTTTGGGTGATTTTACGAACCGTGGTTTTTCAGCACGCTTTGCTACTTCTATAATGCCACCGGTGATAGGATCGAGTCCCATGATTTTCACAATTATTGGGACAGCGAGATGTACCAGCCACCAAAGGAAACAGTTGAGAATGGCCAGTGGACGGCATTCTTGAGCGTCCATAAGACGGGCGCAGCTACAGGCAGTTCTGGCGCCGTCATCTATCGCACTATCAAGGACACCGATATCTTCATCGGGTGGGCAACTCCATGGGGCCCCAAAGCCAATACCTGCTACACGGAGTCAGGAGAAAAGGACCAGTGGTGGGAAGTCGACTCAATAAACGAAATGGAAGACGCCCTGAGTGATGCGTCAAAGACCAGCACTTCTGACAAGTACGGTTATAAGGCAAGTCTTGTTCCTCCGCGTCATGTGGTATAACGACGTGCTTAGCTCGTTGTTCTGCTCAGCCTACCATCCAAACTGGGAATGGTACTTCTCCTTACTGTACCGGAGATATCCGTTTCAGTATTTTTGATTGATTGGCAGTGATCAAAAGTGCATATGACCTGTGGTGGATTCTTTGCTGTATTATTAGTGCGATATGAATGAGCTTGTGCGACTTTGGTCTACAAATAGTATATGCGCAGCAGAATGTCGAGAGCCGGGCACAATAAGCAAAATATGCAATAAAAAAAGATACGAACGTGCCGCGTTCTAAAGCAGTAAAGACTGGCTGTTGGAGTAGCTCGAGACAGCAAGTGGCAATGTCCGATCGTAGGCTATACAGCGAGATTCCCCGCGGGTCTCCAGCTCTCCTGCCATAGGATCTTTCGGGCTGTCGCTCTCCGCTGTATAAAAGGTTGAGGCACCAAGGGGTACTGTGACATTCCGGGACCAGGGTAGCGTTGCTAGACCACAAAACGAAGGGGGGAGATAGCCTAGGGCATATTCCATCGATAATCGGAAGAAAGACCGCGCCGTAAAGTCGTATCCAGGCGTCACGATGAGTGAGGATCGTCCCCGTATAGCCATCCGGCTGAACAATAACGATCGTGATCGCCTCCGCGTCGGTGCCGCATTATTCGTATCCCTGCCTGCCCTTGTTCCCTATCATGGCACGTTGGAATCGTCGAGAAGGGTCCTACGACGCGTTCCACGATCGACACCTTCACCAACGACGGAGAAGACCAAGGGGTGAGACCTACCTGGACTAGTGGGGCGGAAAAGGGGCGGAATGATCTTTCGCTTCCTTTCCTCAAATAAACTGGGTCAAAAGAAGCCGGATGAAGAAACTATTATCCGCAGCCGCATGGCGCCCATATTAGTGTAACGATACCTCGGCCTGACGAGGATACATAGTGTAAAACAAGTCATGAACGGGCCGTTCCGGATCGGGTGGTAAGCAAAAATGCGTAAGCACGGCTGATTATCAGCCAGCCGTGCGGATAGGTGTGTGCTATTCCTTGTTTTAAAGGCTTCACCGTTCATGATGTTCAACGTACAAGTAGTAGCATCTTTTTCATGCCTTGTCATTCTTTTTCCCGTCGTCTCTTTCTCTTCCTCTTACCCTCGCACAGCTTCGATAAAATGTCGGCTCAAAATTTGACTTCAGACCGCTCCAAGATGCCCGCCTCAATGGCCTTGATTTCTACAATCAACCCCGATAAGCGACGGATCATCTATGGACCACCGACTGTATGACTTACGCAACGCGAGATATCGACTGTGGAAACGTGACGATCCGAGGCTACCTGTTTGATTCACGGCAGATGGGAGGAAGTGATAAGGGAAAACGACAGCGTCATCACGTGCGATATAACTTACCGATGCCGAACCAGAGTCTCTCGTGGCCACAGTCCCTCCAAATGCTCTTCACCTCGCCTTCCTCCGTAAGACCCCAGACGGGATTCACCTTGTCAGCAACTTGTGAGCCACAAATTTCCCGCATGCTGTCCCGTGGGTCTCCATAGCTTGTTGAAATGAGCAACCAGGTATGGTGAGGATCACATTTAAACAAGTAAATGATCGGTTAGGCCCAGAGAAAACAGTAAACCATGGCGATCCTGAAGCTTACCCTGTGGCAAAAATCACAACGTCCGCCTCAAGCTCTGTTCCATCTGCAAACCTGATGCCATTTTCGGTATAGCTCTCAATAATGCTTCCGCTCTTGAGTTTAATGTCTCCATTAATGATGTGTTTACTCGTGCCAACGTCTACCCAGAAAGATGATGAGTGAATAATCTCCAATGGTGCCTGAGGACTTGAACTTACCAAAATAATAGCCACCCCCATGTCCCCCACCATCGTACGAGAGTCGGTGAAAGCCTGTATCATCCACTCCGAAATTCGTTTTGAACCCCACCTTGGCAAGACCATCCAATATCTCCCTATTGTGAAAGTTATCGGAAAACGAGTAGATTGGACCCCAAAAAAACCGTGCTTACTTGTCGACCGTCTGAGCAAGGCGAGGCACGACGCGCTGTTGAATACGGGTCACAACAACGTTGGGAAGACAGTAAGTGTAGAGATCGGCAAGATTTGTAGGCATTGAATCATTGTAGACCGCTGTGCATGCTTAGAGTGAGGTGATAGACAAACCTTGACGAAGGTGGTACTTACTTCCGAGTTGCTCCCGGATCGCCTGCGCGGAAATGACATACGTTGAAGAACGTTGGTACCTAACATAGGCCTCAGTCTCGAACAGGCCCATGACTGGTCTGAACGCGAGATAATTCACATTGTGATGTCTACACTGTTGTTGATGCAGTCTTGGGCAATGTCATGGCCTAGAGCCCTATGTTTGAGAAAGGTGGCCTCTCGGAGGTTCGAACAAGACGCATCGCACCGGAGGCCCCGCTGCCGACGACAACTGCTTTCCTACCAGTGCAGTTCAAGGCGGAAGTGAACTGTGAAGAGTGAATTACTTCGCCCTTGAACCTTTCCTGGAAAAAAAAAAGTGCTGAGCAAAACAATAGGACCTCGGGAGGTAAAACCTGCTGACCCTTCCAGGTATGTCTGGTACTTTCGGATAACCCACAAAGCCTGTTGCAAAGACAAGATGTTTCGCCTCAAGAACCCGAATACCTTTTCCGCCTCTTTCGATGTCGACACTCCATGTCTTCCGGTCCTCGTCCCATTTAGTTTTGGAGATGACGGAGGAAGTCCATACGTTCAGCTCAAGGTAATTTGCGTAGCCTTCTAACCAATCCGCAAGCTAAACAATACTGAATGCTGGCACGGAGACACAAAAAAAGGTGGGTCTGCTGGTACGCACCTTTCCAGCAGGACTATATACAGGCCAAGTTGGTGGAAATCTGAAAATAAAATGATGGAGATGCGGGTGTCAAGTACGAATCTCATGATATGCTTACGGTAAGTACGGCGTCTGATTAAACCAGACCGGATCGTGCAAGCATAGCGCCTTGTAGCGATCTCTCCACTAGTTTTTATGGTAAATGAATTGGCCAAATAACAGGAAACAGCCTGGCAGGCGCAAACTCACGCTATCGCCTACCCGGCCTTTCTTATCAACTACCAGGTGGGACACACCAAGATATTTTAATCGCGCAGCAATTTCGAGGCCAACGTGACCTGCACCAACTATGATCACAGTTGGGTCTCCGTTGCTAAATTCGACCTCTTGGTGACGCCGCGTTTCCCAAGTGCCATGCTCAGCGACCTGTCGGCGGAGGGGTCCAACCTACATTCAAAAATCAACATTACTAACAAAAAGCTTCGATGTATGCGCTGTTACCTGCTCGGGGAAGTCGTGAAGGGACTGCAAGCATGTGAAAAGGACATATGCCCTCCACGTTCCACCGCACGTGGGCACCAGGTGGCATACAGCCGCGGCCATTCCGACCTTGGTTCTGAATCCGAACGTGCAGCGCACCCAGACAAGATCAGGGAACTTTTTTTGCAGCTCCGGGGCATAGAAAGGTTCTTGATTGAGGCGTAGATCGGTAGGGTCCGTCTGTGCGAGACGGTTCTCTAGGAGGTTCTTTATTGCGTCCCTTCCCGCAACCGATCTATAATCCCAGGTGAGTGCCAATATATCCTTCCAGAACCCGTCGTCAACGAAGAGATCGAGGATGCTGGGGATGTTCGATGAAGCCACGGCGCTCGAGAATGCAGTGAACCAGGACGTGGCAACCTCGGCAGCCGAGGTCACTGTGGGTTCATCGATGCCCAACCGCTGGAGTGTTGGAAGTTGATGAGAGCGTTGGTCAGACTGGGTCATCTATCGCGTGAGCAAATCAGTATCAGGTTCCGAGCCATCGAGCGTACGGTCCAGACTTTGAAGCTGCGATACTTCGTGAGAAGAAAGGTACACCGAATCTGAGTGTGACTCACCAGGTTCACCACGTGACGAAGATGTCGCGACTGTAGAGACCTTCAGCTTGTCGACACGACTATTGGCGTGAACACGAGTACGCCCAGGTGTATGAAGATGCTCAAGCGTTCATATCTCTCGCTCTCCCCGAACTCGTCACCTTCTATGCCATCCTGACCTTCTATGCGAGCTTAAGGCTAGTGCGTCGTACATGCTGTGCTGACGAATTAAGTTAGAAGCACCTTGGTGAGGCGCTTCCAGCCTTCCATGAACGAAAGCTGAACCAACTATGTCAGTTTACATCATGGTCATTTGGGCTTGTTTTAACCCTTCCAATTAGATGCCTATCAGTCCCATCGTGTGAAACATTTCACCATATTATTCTCTGTCGCCCGCAAAGTCAATTATCGTGATTTAAAGCATCAACAGAACAGAAGTGGCCTCGTAAGCTCGACGGAAAACGCGTGTAGCTGCACTTAAATGAGTCATTCATATTGCATGTTGAATCGCACAAGTGTGGTGCTACTCCTGGCATCAAGATACAAGAGCAATAATCAGATTGGTAGGTGATGATGTGAACCATTGACATATTATTACAGGACCTGAAAGGACCTATCTCACTTGCGCGTGACATGTTCGCCTGACCAGTTAACCTTAGTTTTGAGTTGTGGCAACATCTATGCACGGCAACGTGCGACCGACTTTAAACAAGTTCCGATATACTAGCAGTACCGTTATCCCAAAGATAGCACCAAGGGTCCATCTCTGCCATTCCACTGGTTGGTCCAGACTTTCCCTCGATGCGTCGTGCACCTTTACAATAAATATGTGCAGTGGACATGGGTGATTCGGGTATATCATAAAGCCGCTGGTTTGGGTTCGAGACTCATTGTCAGGTTACATTCCCAGATGGCTTTACAACGTACTGACGTCACTGATCAGATTCAAACTATTCCGCCACTTTTTTAGATGCATTTTGAGGGTCATCATGGGTTGCGACAATCCGAAAGTAATGCATTGGCCAACTAATTTGAACAATGCGTTTTTTGTGAAATCGTGCTTGTTGGTCCTGGTGGGTCCCGGTAGGTATATCACTGGGGCATCATACTCCTTGTTATGGTCGGTTTTCTTATTCTCCTTTTTGTTCATTGTCTTGAAGATGCTATGCCCTGTGCGCAGCAGTTTTCACAATCCGTCCCCCGCAATGCACATGAGGGAAACACATAAATTCATGCGCTACAACTGTTCCTCGTATGTGCTTCCTTCCCTTATTCCTACATCTGCATGCAAGCATGGGTGTCTCTATTATTGTGCTGCTAGAGACTAACTCTATGTTGAATCGGCTCACCGACATAATCTTGTATCAGTTCAACGCCAAAGCAGAAAACGATAAACTTCTATCTGTTAAAGACATCAGGGAATTCTGGACGGAAATAATAAAGTACAGAGGAATGCTCAGGATCATCAGATGACGAGATGCTCATGGGTATTCATGTACAGACTCAGGGAACGCGAAAAAGAGATCATACATACCCGAAAATGGCGTTGGTTGTCCTGCGGTTCCTCGCGGGCGGTGGAATATTTTGGTGATGTCGGCAGCCTTCGTGATCGCGTAAATGTAAGTATAGGCTATACCAAGGTTCTCACTACTGACCTGTCCTACTTTCAGGGAAAAATATACGCTGCGCTTCTCGCGCAGTGCTCCATAGGAAGTAATGTTTCCAGACAGACCACGAAGAAAACAACAGCGTCTCCCAGAGTAGACGCAGGGCTTCAACCCAGCAGTAGTATTTCTAAACCAGAAAACAAAGATAGAGTCCAGTGCCCTGCGGATCGCTTCCCGCAGCTGGATCCTACCTCAGCTGCAGCTCAATGTGACCACACACAAGAGGATATTACTTCTGGTATCAAAAGAAAAAAAAATAGTAGTACTAATTCTTGGTTGCGGCACACTGATAGTTTACCACGTCCATCTATAGATCGATCGATGTGGGGGTTCCCGTCACGACCATTAGACACACCATTTCAGCAAACAAGATCTACAAAAGAATATGGCTCAAACAGATCTGGAATCACTGATCCGGGGCCTAACTGCCATCTTCCCATATTGACGCCTCCTCCCTCACTTCTACAATTTCCAGAGCCACCCAACAATCCGTCAAGAGCTGCCAGCCCCTTGCCTCCGTCGGGCCATGTACCTCTAAATTGTGGATCTTCCACACTTGGCACAACGATAAATAATGGCTCCAGAAATTGTTCTGGCTCCACTTGTACGTGCCTGCAGGTTTTCCTTGTCCTCAGACCCTCCAATCGCTGACAGCAACATACAGTTCACTTCATTTCGCCACGATCATGATTCACAATCTGATGGGTGCAAATGCCTGGGATTATGTACCTAACAAATGTGAATTCATAGATGCAGAGTGATTAAATGAGTACAGCGTGTATATAGCTCAGTTTGACGGTAACTGAAAATGGAACATGCATATCAATGCTATAGTTTGAGAGCACGGCGTATCTCCCATACATAGTGGACTAAGGTCGAGGCTTCCAACTAGAAAGACCAACATCCGTACTCAACAGTCATTAAGCCAAAGACATCGTATGAATAGCTCCGTCCATCGCAACTGCCTGAATCGTTTTCAGTATAAATGTTTTCAGAATGCAATATCATGCTACAATATAATTTACAAGGTTGAGGAATGCTTTCCTTCTACAAACAAGCACAATATGCTTGAACTCGTTTCTTAGATTCTGACAGTTGTAAATGGTATACAGTCTGTGAGGTGCTTGGGAAAGTATCCTGTGTTTGCGCAAGTAGTTAAAACTAAAACTATCGCTCTCACCAGAACCTCCAAAAGTTCAAACATGACCAAGCCCAGTACATGTAACAATCCATGCACTATCACATGCATACGTGGCAACCATGGCAGATGCAAATACTATCCGCCCGTTCAATCGAATCCTTGTAAAAACTCGTACATACTTACATAAAAACGACCAGTCGAGATTCCGGATCCTCGGTAGATGTTCTTCAGTCTCACCACCTAGCTGTGTTCCATGTCTCAACACCCTGCATGTTTCTATTTGACTCTTCAACATGATTCCGCACGGCGCGTCGCTCACCTTCAGACCTCTTACAAAAATCGATGAAGTGACTCTGCGCCATCCTCAAATTCGAGGGAAACCCGTACGTTGTATGCGCTATGCAGAGGAATCAAGTTACAAGTACCTCAACAAGGTACTACTCCCCTTCCACGAACAAAATTTGAACCAATTATATCGGTTTAGCAACTCCAACTTCGTCGTTGTTTAGGCTGGCTTTTAACCCTCCGACTAAGCAGTCTCATCATATGATATATTTCATCGTATCATTCTCCGTGATTCACAAAGTCAGCTCTTGTACCTTGCTAAAGAAATTTGACTTTAAGTTTTTCATCTTCATCCCAAGCTATTTGGGCAACTTATTCCAGGACTGTTTTAGCGTGGTTCGAAGCATCAATGGAAGGATCTTGCGAAAAAAATGTGTATAGTTGCACTTGAATTATGAGTCACTCATGCAGCATGTCGAGCCTCGTGCTAGTAGGTATTGTGGCGCACCAGTGGGGCGCTCTCCCTGGCATAGGATACAAGAACAATAATCGGGTCGGTACGTGACGATGTGAGTCATTGACATATCATAACAGGACCTACATGGACCTATTTCACTTGCGCGTCACGTTTTGGCACAACCTATCGAGTCTTAGTTTTGAGCCGTGGCGGCATTTGCATTCCGCGTGCACGGGCACATGCAATGGACTTCGGACAAGTTCCGAGGTGCCAGTAGTGCCATCATTCCAAAGGTAGCATCGCGGGTCCATCCCGCCATTCCACTGGCTTGTCCAGACTTTCCCTCTATTCGCTGTACGCCTTTATTTACAACAATTATGTGCAATGGGCATGGGTAACTCGGGCATGCCATTGAGCCGCCCGCCTGGAATTAGGGGTCACAATTCCAAATGGCTTTACACCATGCTGACGGCCTTTGATCAGATTCAAAGCATTTCTCCACTTTCTTTCAGATACATTTTAAAAGTCATCACGGGGTGCGATAACCCAAAAGTAACGCACTGGTCAACAAATTTGGACAATGTATTTTGTGTGAAATCGTACTCGTTGGTCCTAGTGGGTCCTGGTGGGCATGTCACTGGGGCATTATACTCCATGTCGCGGTCGGTTTTCTTATTCTTCTTTTTATTCATTACCTCGAAAATGCTACGCCCTGTGCGCAGCAGTTTTTACAATCCGTCCCCCGTGATGCACGTGAGGGAATCACATAAATTCCTGCACTCCAGCTGTTGCTTGTACGTGCTTCCTCCTCTTGTTTCTGCGTCTGTACGCAGTTAATCGTTCCACTGTTCTGCAGATCGCTGGCGTTGTTCTGCATCGGCTTGTCTGTTTACCAATCCAGATTCGTCTCGACAACAGAAAAAGAGAAGCCCCTATCCGATAAAGACATCGAGAGCTTGCCGACGAAAGTACAAAAGTACAGCGGATATCAGTATCACCGAACGACAATATGTTCACGATTATTCATTTACAGACACAGATAGCAGACGCAAAAGATAACTCGGAAGTCACAATCCGATGCTGAACTGGTCGCAAGTTCGTTCCTCGACGAGGAAGAAATTGCGTGAATACATCCCTCTTGTTCGCCTAGTGATTTTATAGTGAACCAAATCTTTCAATGCTAACCCATTTATACTTTCGCCATCTAGAAGCGTTTCCACCTGTCCTTCAGAGGAAAAAAACGACCCATCGCTAGAGAACCTATAAATGAACAAGCGCAAGCGCCGCCACCGCCACCACTAAACACATCATCTCGACGAACAAGATCACCACTATCCGGCAATTCGTCCAACACGGCCGGCACCTCGCCTTCGTCTGGAACTTCTGAGGGAGGTCCCAGGAATCAGGGCCCAACGGTCCAGCGCCAAGGGGTAACAGTTTTTTTTGTGCTTGTACGTGTCACTGTTTTTCCATTATCCTCAGACCTCCCAGTCGCTGATAACATGTAACCTATTTTCATCATATAAAACTTTCCAGGACATCAGTTACTCTTTCGTGGTAGTGCCTCGCCTTTGATTATATAATCTGACTCTGTACGAATATACCCAATGGCTTCGTCCGTAGCAATTATCCGAATTGTTCCCAATGCTGCCAATACAAAGCTTCAGAATGTAACACTGCTGCTGCGGATCCAACACGGTTTTACAAGGTCGACGAATGTTTGTCTTCTACTATCACAAGTATGACGTACATACATGAGAAATCCTATGCTTGCGCGAGTACTTGGAATCAAAATCATCGTTCACCAAAGGTTGGGACTTGACAAAGTCCATTGCTTTGTTGAATTACATATAACCATCCATGCATTATTGCACACGTATAAGTAGTAATCATGGCAGATGCACCCATTCAAAGAGTTCAACTCTCAACACAAGTGACACAACAAGCTTTCGGTTATTAGATCACATCAATAGCACATTAGGCCATCTTAAAAAAAATTATATTTTGCTAGAAAAATCAGCAGCAAGCTGGTGACACAGGTCGCGTCACTCGTGTGGCGTTCGTGCCCAAGTTTCGGAACAAGACCGCATGGCCCGCACTTCCTGTGCAGAATATCGTCAGAATCGCCGATCTAAATTTTAAAAAAGATTGAACGCGCGGGGAGACGTTCCGGCTACGCGTGTCGTGTTGATTTTGTGGCTCCTTGGGATGCTGTGGCCTCGTGGATCAATCGATCACTTACCAAATATGTACACATGCTGTGGCACTGCCACTATCTTGGCATCTAAGTCGCACCGTCCAAAATGAATGTCTCGAGAGTCCAGGTGACCATTTTCGGCGGTGACTCAAGAGAGTCGAGGCGCCTACGTTGGATTGTACTGTCTCTAAGCGGGATGTTCTTGGGACATGTATTCAATGTTGGGGGACCACTCCGCGGTTCTTGCTCACTGTCAGTAAATCGAGGCACGTGATGCGGAACAAAAAGAACCGAGTAGATTTCAGACGCGCACCAACTTGACAACAGAAGCAAGTATGCACAGGTGAGAAAATATGGGCGCCGTAAGTCTCAGGCGTGGCCACTGACGTGTGGCGAAATGGCTTACACCCGGTCGGGGGGGAGGAACAATTGCGTTCTCCTACGAGACGCGCAACACGTGCAACTGGGAAGCTTCTCGGCGGGGAAGCGGGCCAGGTAGTATGAAAATTCAGCCTGAGAAGTGTGACAGAGGGCGGTACCGCAGAGGACGGTCGTCAAGTCCCTTGTTCTCTAACTCATCAAGCTACGAAAATGGGCACGTCCGTTGGTACTGAACACTGGAAGTAAACTTTTGTGTGATAATCATAAACGTGTAAAATCTGCGTATGCTGTGTCACTTGTTGATCTTTGTAGGTCCCGTTTGATGTACAAACACCCTACATCCTCACATGTCTGCCTCCCCGTTGTACTTTTAGGGCACTCCTTATTATCCTTGGTCGCGACGGTGCCACGGCTCATGCACGACAGCGCCTACAAGTCTCGACATGCTAGCCGCCTATGGAACGCACGGAAAGGGTACAAAAATCGCCGCTGATCCAAGAGGCCTCATAGTTATTTTTTCCGTCGATTCCTACAGCACTACGCAAAAATGCCTTCGTCTGCGGTCATTTTGAAACAAGCTGATGATACCCTAAATAAAGTCTTAAAGACCCTCTTGAATGAGACGGACAAGCCCAAGGCCGATCGTGCCATGTCCCAAGATGACGCCACTGGTTTTGGGGACGAAGAGGAGAGGTAAGACCAAAAGTCTTACATGCTCAGGTAACACCGATCTAAATCTATTCGCAGCCTGAGGAAACAGGTCCAAACCGTAACCGAGTCGGAATCAGCATTGACGAACTGGCGGAATTTGTTCGGCTTGGCTTCGCCGCAGGCGGTGAAGTGTCTCAAGGATGCTGAAGAGCTTCTCCAACGCACGAATGTGAGGCTTACGGCGTCGACACTCTGCTAACATGTTTCTGGGGCTTATTTATTTCCAGGAAAAAATCAGCTCCGCCAAAGCCGGAAGTGAAGCAACCGGGGAGAGCACTCCCGCGAGTGGTCTTGGGCTGTCAGCGAACGAAGCGGCATCAGACGAACATCTACCCACGAATGGTAGCTCTGAGCCGGGAAACACATCGATGGCATCCCCCCTTGACCGAAATCGTCCTAGCTCAGTGTCCTCCCAGCCGGATCCAAGGCCTGTTGCAGTTCAAGACCAACAGGAGATCGACGCTTCATTCAGTGAGTATGTCTGACTTTATTCCCCAGAGTATACTAATTGTCTATCAGCACCCACTGATCGGACTAGCGAGTCTGTCAATCAAGGTCCGAGTGTGGCGTCGCCCCCACCCCCATCCTCACCCTCACCCTCACCCTCACCATCGCCCACATCAGCCCCACGAACAGCCCGCCCAGCCAACGATTCAGGCTCGTCATCAAACACTGCAAGTCAACCAGTGAATAGCGGGTCGTCCCTGCGAGGGTTTCCGAGACCCCCACCTCCACAGGCCCGATCGTCACTGGGTCACTCTCCAAGGGGGCCCACCTCGTTACCTTCAGGTAGCCCAGTACGCCCTGACTTCGCCGGGATGACCAACACCATTCTGAATGGGACGGGGCTTGCATCTGCGGTTCCTAGGTGCACGCCTGGGCAAGGGGCCCCCAGGCACGGGGCCAGAGGAGCATATAATAGCAGCTACAAGAGCAACTGCATAGAGATCAACGGTTCCAATGTCGAAGGGCTGACAATGAATAATGGTAGCTACAACTGCTCAGGTTCCGGTGCGCCACTGTTCTTTCGCCATGTCTTTTGGGCTTTCTTGACTCCTTGTTCCCCATATGCAGTCATTTACAGGGCGACGGCACCTTCTAGAACATATTCCCCTCCGTATGCACCGCGATATTAGGCTAGCTCATCTTTCGAGGATATGCCGGTCATCTTTGCAGAAGTAGAGAGGACGCTTATGAATATGACTTGTTCTATGTAATATCCCAACTCTATGAATACATGCCTTGAATTTTTATTGGGATCCTTGCGAATCTAATTTAGTTTCCAAGACGTGGCACCAATAATTTTATACAGTTTCAAGTGCAAAGTATCTAAAAATGGCAAGTAGGTTTAGGGCAAAAGTTTCAAACCCCGAGATGGCGCAGCGGGAATGTATTTTAGCGGGTCAGGGGAGATGGGGAGGGATGAGCACAAGGTAAGAAGGCAATGGCACGTCGTGAGGGGTCTGCATCAGACATATATTGTTCTCAAAATGACTAGGTTATCAGGGTCCATATCACCGTTTCGTGTCTCCTTGAGCCCGAGATGTAGCGTTCAGTATTATGATAATGATGGCGGTAAAATCGGAAAAAATGTGCCACCTCAAGTTGTTGACTCTTGTGGGTCCCCTCACCTTCTCACACCTCCCTTTTGTTGTCGCACTTCTAGGGCACTCCTTATTCTCGGTTGCGAAGATACCATGAGTCGTGCGCAGCGGCACCCACAAATCTCGACATGCTGACCACCTATGGAACGCACCGAGCGGGCGCATAAATTGCCCACATTCCAAGAGACCATCATCATACGTATTTTCTCTTGCTTTTACGACGCTACGCAGCAATGCCTTCGTCTATTGCCATTTTGAACAGAGCCAAGGAAGTATCAGACCAAATTGCTGACCTACTCCAACGTGAAAGACGGAAGCCCGAATCCAATCGTTTTCTATCTGAACACGATCTAGCTGACTTTACCAGCGATGAGCAAAGGTATGTTGGTGTCGAGGTATTCGATACGACCGAAAGGCATGATGCTCACGAGCGTCTTTCAGGCTCAGGGAACAAATCCAAAAGACGATGGAGTCGCAGTCGACGTCAATGAGCTGGCGGAGCTTGATTGGGGTGTCTTCGCCAGAGGCAGACAAATGCCTCCATGATGCCCAGAACCTCTTTCAATGCACCAAAGTGAGCTTTCGTCCGTTGATAGGTTACTTTGACAATTCTAACCGTGCCGCTCAGAGACACATTTACGATGGAATGAGAAGCAATTCTTGGGAAGAGAGCGATCCCACGGACCATACCAGCGGGCAATCCACGTATGAAACGGCCCCAGAAGGAATCCCGTCTACGATCGATAGTCCTTGGCGGGGAGACACATTTATAAGCTCCCCTCTCAACATGGGTTATAACCCCAGGGCCCCCGAGCCGCGCCCTATTCCCCATGAGCACTACTACAATCAATATCCAGATGACGGGCAATTTGGTAAGCATTTCTCTTTTCTCTTCTCCTCGGAGTATCACCAAAATTTACATACTAGGATCCAACTACGGCACCACAGTGACAGGGATGACGATTAACAATGGTGGTGCCAATAACACTGGCTCTGGTGCGTTATTGTCGTTTCCACTTGAGCATTCTGGACGTTGATTGCCGATTTGTAGTCATTCACAATGTGATAGTGCCTCCAAACTGGACTCGGAATGCGAGGCAATTTTAGTCCCGTCCAATGACTTGCCATTGGACCACAGACTGGAAGAAGAGACGCGAGGGGATATACTGTGTAACCTTTATCCTGTACTATAGGGTGGCGATCAGGATCATACAATATATTATGGACAATCGAGTCGTTTCACTGCATCGACGTGTAGGTTTAAAGAGCCGCCGTTTTTACCGAATTCTGGGTCTCTAAAAATGATGACAAAGCTGCCACCTGTCTTATAGTATCCCGGTGCAGTCTACCAGTACTCACTACCCCGAGTCACGCAGCTCTGCATGGGGGCGACAACTTGTCGCTCGGACAATCCATAACCAGCCCATCCAGAGTTTCTGCTGGCCCAGCCGGGAGCTCCCTCTGAGAGGTAGCGGTGCTCCTTGACGACAGCTTGTGACATGTGACGGCTCGCTTGAAGTATTGTTCCCACAATATGTGCAAATAGATCATCGATCCAAGATCGACAGAGATCTCATTCAGAGTTGGGCCCACCAGGTTGGCCACTCACTTGAGTCCTCCCCTTCACGGAATTGCGGGGTCAACGTCAACATTCTTCATGTTACTCAATTACTTTCAATTCAAACGCTTGCACATCCACGTTGACCCGATTCAACATTCGCATGCATGTGGTACGTCACGGATGGCTGACGCTTGTCTCTCTTGCCCAAGGATCCAGACCCAGACCCCAGAGCCACGCTCAGCGCTAATGCTGCTCTTCCAAGACCACATAAAGTTGGTGCCGGCTGCAGTGACCAGGTACTTTTTGCACCATGCTGTTCAAGTTCGGAATGGCCTGCTGCCTGCCGGTGACCCACCTTGGCTTTGAGGGTCCTCAGAATGATGTAGCCCCGTGCATCACTCGCATGGTCCTTGATTCCTTGTACTCCGAGTCCGCCCCACCCTCGGTGAAATCAAAGTCGCAAAGTGTTCAAGACCAGTTTTGGCTGGTTACACCAAATAGGCGAAACGTGTACCAAGCCTGTCTCGCCTGTTTGGGTAGGGAATGGCGATTGGCACGAACATCCCTTTGAACTTCAAAACGGTAAAAGTGGTAGGCGCTAGTCCGAACACCACACCAAGGCAAACCTGAGGTATTCCTCTATCCCTTGCGACTTTTGCACCTGGTACATTTGCTCTTGAAGCGGAACGAGGTTCGAGCTCTACCCTGTCAGTTGGAGGATGCTCCGATCGGTGCCCACGAAGCGCGTCACGTTGATCGTGTCCGGATTTTCCAGTCCGAAGTTGCATCAGAGTCGCCTTTCAAAGAACTCCTGTACGAAGCCGTGGTCGGAGAGGCACAAGACAAGAACATTCATCCCACGGTCACTAACTACTTCAAATGGGTCATGTCTTCAGAAAAGTGTTGACATTCAGGGATGTGAACGTGGTCCGAGATCTGGACAAATCGCTGCTCAACGACAAGCTCCGATAGTTGTGCATGGCTACTCGCAAAACTGGAAATGCTAGATTTGTGCGTCCGAACACTTGCTGTATCAAAAAAGGCACTAGCGGGGCCCTGAGCCAATCTCTCATATCCATGTAGGGCTGGTACGCCGAAGCAACGAATACCATCGTTCATCCTCCAGACGACGAACTTAAGAACTTGACAAATAGCTGACAGAAGTACCACGCTTGGACCTTGAAGGAGCTACTTGCATCAAAAGTCGTCCGTTTCTAGGACAAAAACTGGAAACCATACCTCGACGATACCTCCGCCAACCACAAGGAGGCTTTCGTTATAAAGAGGGGTTTTGTTGTGCCAAGGACGTCGCGCCCCTGTCAGTGTTACCCAAGACTCTAGATTCTCGCAATTCATCGTATTTGGCTTTATCGTTTAAACGCTGCGAATTATATACCTCCATACCCTCGCCCAGTCGACGGTACACTGGACGAACCTATCGCACTTTGGTATCCACGACTGAAATTGCTGTATCACTACGTCCAAATCCTACGATGAACGATACTGCAGCATGGTAGACGGGAAATGCTGGCTACATCACACGCGGCGCATGGGATCAAATCCCTCGGAGTGAGATAGCAAGGAAGAACTCTGCGCTCTGATTTTGTTTGTGAAACCGGCAGCCGCCGTCAAGGGTCACCCGACGAGCAAGGATGTACATATCAGGGTACACAATCACGGCTAGATATATGAGCCTGCTCGTCATCCACCGACACTCTCTGCCTCGTAATCCACTGCCCCATGACTTCTTTTGTTCCCTTCTTCACGGCCAAACTCGCCAGCAATTGGCAATTCTCCTTCCGCACCACACTCGTTTACTTGGCGAAAACGTCGGAATATTAGAACCCCAATCGTAACGCCGCTCTGGTCTTGTGCTCGCTGTAAAAGCACACTTCATCCAAGTAACAAATGGATCAGAGAAGAGCATCTTAAACATTGCGTCCTAGAGATAGGGGCCCAATACAGAACGCGCATGTAATGCGCGACCAAGAGAGGCACGTATCCACGGCCCTCCAAAGCGGACCTCTTCTGTCAGGTCTGCAACATCGTCGAGCGCCGAAAACCCAATTGAGCTGCCAATGTCGTTGTCGTGTATATGACGAATACAAAGCACGTCATCACGAGAGGCGAGCATCCGAGGTTTGTCAACGTGACCCTTTGGGACGCGTCTCAGGGCAGCCATGATCATGGTAACCGAACGGTCGAAATGAATTGTATCGCCGTGTTGGATAAAGCGAACGTAGAGCACATCGCCAAGGGAGGCGAGCATGCGAGGCTTGTCGATATGGCCATCGGGGATGATTTTCAGGGCGTCCTCGATCATAGACATCGACCGGGCGATGTCCGCATCATCACCATGTTGTAGGAAATTCACGCGGAATGCATCACTGAGGCAGGCGAGCATTCGAGGCTTGTCGGAATGGCTGTCCGGAGCGAGCCTCATCGCTTCTTCAATAGTGGAAATTGAGCTGTCAATGTTGATATCGCCGCGGAGTACAAAACGAACAAAGAGTGCGTCACCAAGAAACGTGAGCATCCGAGGCTTGTCAAAGTGTTTGTCTGGAAGGAGTTTTAGAGCAGCCTCAATCATGGAAATTGAGCGGTCGATGTCGACAACATCGCTGTGTTGCGTGAACCGTACACGGAGTGCATTACCAAGGGAGGCGAGCATCTGGGGTTTATCAGAATGGTTATCCGGAGTACATTTGACAGCTTTCTCGGCCATAGAAATGGAGCGTTCGAGGTCGGTAATATCACCACACTGTATAAAGCGGACAAGAAGTGCATCCGCAAGGCAGGTGAGCATCCACGGTTTGTCCAAACGGCCATCTAAAGCTTGTTGCACGGCCATCTCAATCATGAAGATTGAGTTGGCGAGATCGGTGAAACTTCCACGCTGTATGAAACGTGTGCAGAGCGCATTCCCAAGAAAAGCAAGGATCCAGAGTTTGTCATGATGGCCATCCGGGACGAGTCGCGCAGCTTGCTCCATTGCAAAAATTGACTCTTCGAGATGATAGAGGCGGCCGGTGATCTCGAAACGTTTGTGCAACAAAATACCTAGGTTAACCAATCGGTATGGTCTATCGAAGGGCCAATCATGCGACAGCCGAGCAGATTGTTCCAGCTTTGGAATCAACTCGTCTAGTTGGACTAACTGTCCAGATGCCAGAACTCGGTATCGTTCGAGTGTTTGGTCTACAAGATCTGCAGCTCGGTGGTCGTAGCTGTGTTCACCGCAAATCTGCCGAATCTCTTCTGTAAGCGCCTTGGTTTCATCGGCAGCAGAATCTTCCCAGAGCAACCTCCCCTGGCGATATAGGTAGGCCATGGCAAGGTGTAGCAACGTCCCTGATCGATCCGGATGATGACCCGGGCGAAGGTCGAGAGCTTTGCGATA
>JBBPTS010000059.1:0-45616 GCA_038094235.1 Fistulinella staudtii | reverse complement strand
CCGTCCCAGATACGATCGACACCCGTGTCCTCAACACCCCCACCTCTCGTAAACCGCTCAATGCGTTTCAGATCACTGAAAACAACAACATCGTCATCACCTCTGCCAAAGGTATTGGCTGCTCCGTGGTCAACATCGGGTCGTCCGACATCTCCGAGGGGAGAGAACATCTCATCCTTGGTCTCATCTGGCAGATCATCCGCAGGGGTCTGCTCGCCCAGGTGGATATCAAACTTCATCCCGAACTGTACCGGCTCTGCGAGGAAGGCGAGACTGTCGACGACCTTCTTCGTCTCACTCCGGACCAAATTTTGCTCCGATGGTTCAATTACCACTTGAAGGCTGCTGGCTGGAAGCGAAGGTGACGTTGCCCTCGAGATCAATTCTCACCCGTTCTGATCTCCATCTGCATCAGAGTCAACAACTTTAGCCGGGACGTGTGTGACGGCGAAAACTATACCGTTTTACTCAACCAGCTTAAGCCGGAAGAATGCTCCCGTGCACCGCTCCAAACAAGAGACCTCCGCCAGCGCGCCGAACTCGTCCTCCAAAATGCCGCTGCTATCGGCTGTCGCAAATACCTCACCCCGTCTTCCCTCACTGCCGGTAACCCACGCCTCAACCTCGCTTTCGTAGCCAACCTGTTCAACACTTGGCCCAGCCTCGCTCCGCTTGACGAGCAGGAAGCCAAAGACTATGGCGCCGTGGAAGATTTTGATGCCGAGGGTGAACGTGAAGCGCGCGTCTTTACCCTTTGGCTCAACTCGCTCGGTGTCGAGCCTGGCGTGTTCAACCTATTTGAGAACATCAAGGACGGGCTGGTCATTCTTCAAGCGTTTGACAAGATCCTACCCGGATCGGTCATCTGGCGGCGTGTCTCCAAGCCAAGGGGGGACGCACAGGCAACCCCACGACAGTCGTTGGACGGCGAGGAGCAGGAGATTGGGATCACACCGAACCAGAGCACCTTGTCGCGATTCAAGCAGGTCGAGAACACCAATTATGCAGTGGAGCTGGGAAAGCAAAACGGGATGCATCTGGTGGGGATCCAGGGCGCGGACATTGTCGATGGCTCCAGAACGCTCGTGCTCGGTCTCGTGTGGCAACTCATGCGGTACGTTCTGTCCATGTTCGGTATAGAACGTTTGGGCGACTCTTGTTTCGAACAGAATGAACATCACCAAGACGTTGATGGCTCTCTCTGGGTCCGGTCGACCCATCACTGATCAAGAGATTCTCAAGTGGGCCAACACGACCGTCCAAAAGGGAAAACCTGGCGCGCGACCCATCCGATCGTTCAAAGACCCCTCGCTCACGACAGGTATCTTTATTCTTGACCTCCTCGACGCGATTCGCCCGGGGATCGTTGATCCAGCACTCGTCATCGATGTGCACGAAGGTGGCGACTATGAAGAACGGCGACAAAATGGTGCGCGCCGCCAACGTTTTCCCTCCTCGCCTGCTGACGAGATGACAGCCAAACTGGCCATTTCAATCGCGAGAAAGATGAATGCGTTGATTTTCCTCGTACCTGAAGACATTGTGGACGTGCGACCGCGTTTGGTGCGTCTGTTCTTTTCCCATGTTGGTGTATCTGATGATGCGCGGAACCCAGATTTTGACGTTTATCGGCAGCTTGATGAGCATCGCGCACTAGGATGTCTTTTTTGGCGGTGTGATTATCAGGCTACGAATCCAATCTGTATAATTGTAATCAAAATTTCTCAACTTGGCTCTGTCCCAATTTTTGCACTTGCGATAGCTGACTGAAATCCCGAGGATCACGCGGGGGAATTACTTGCTCCGAGACGCAACAAACCGGCGAGTCGATGCCTCCTTTCGCGTTCCGATATGCCATCGTGCGTATAAAAACACGCTCGCTCGGAAATCTCTCTTTATCCTCTACCGCAATCCTTGTACCTTGCAGTCCTCATCTCGCCCCACATGCTCAACTCTGCAGCAAAGAGGAAGCGACCAAGTTCCACGTTGGCCACCGTGGAACTTGGTCACTTCCTTGTTGCCGATGGACACCAAATCCATTGGCACCTTTCACCGATGAACGGACATCTCGTCCACGCAAATGCCCATCTGGAGCAAGTCGATGCCAGGCTCAACCAAATCGATGCTCGACTTGATCAAGTCGACATCCGATTTGACCAAATAGATGGTCGCTTCAATCACATAGATGCTCAGCTCGGCCAAGTCAAGAACCGGCTGGAAAATGTGGGTACACACTTTCTAGCAGATGAACATGTATTTGAGAAATGAGCAGCACGACGTCATATTGATCCAGCTCGCTAATCAGGTCGTCCACCTACAACAGACGGTGGACAGAGAGTAAGCCGTCGTCATCGTCTTTTCGTCACTCACTCATCAACATCTATAATAGGATTGGCCTACAGGCAATGCGTTCCTACAACGCAGCTGTAGGGAGCTTCGCAGGTCCCCTGATGGGTCCAAATGGGTTCATCCCAGATGGCCTTCCATCCACTCCTCATGGCGCGGCCACTGCAACTCATGAGTTCATCTTAATACATTTGGTTGCTATAGCCTGACAAGTTATCAGTGGGCGAGTGTGCTGCTCTCGCCAACTTCCTAAATCTTGAAGGTATAATCCAACTTAACGTTGGAGATCGGAGGCGGCGTATTGCAAACTACCTCGGGATTCCAATGCCACCTGAACAGTGATGTGGGAAGTGAGTCGTCGTTCAGTATCATCATTTGAATTTGGACTTTCATGTAATGAGTAGCTAGCAATGTTAGTGTCATTGGTTCTCCTGCAACTCGACCGTGAAAATATTTAAATCGAATCCTTCGCCCATACTCGTATCGGAGCCTCAGAACTGAATCTTAATCGTAAGTAGCACTCCCAACTCTGACTATTAGAATAGCTTTGAGACCAATTATTCTCGCCAGTGTAATTAGTCCAATTTCACTTTCAAAACAATTCGCATACGCCCGGCTCTCAAATTTCAGTGTTCCCCTTCCCGCACCTGTAACGCCTCATCCAGCTCCCTCACCCTCGCCTCCCATACCTTGGCCTCTTCCAACTTGCCTTCCAACATCCGTATCTCCTCCAACACGCGGATCAGATCGCTCGCGGCCGGTCCTTCATCACCATCACCTACTGTCGCGGCTGTTGTTGGGTACACAGATGCAGATGGGTTCGATGATGACAGATTGGCATGGGCGGAACCGGACGGCGTAGTGTCAGTAGTATGAGAAATAGACTTGGATGGAGCACATGAGCTGGCGATTGGCGTAAACGTCCACTGGCCTGTGCCATCCCCAATCAAAGTTAGCAAATGCGAGTGATACCTCATCAAAGAGGGTCTAGCAGCCATATAGTCAGCGATGAGAGACGATACTATAAAAATCCGACATACCTCAAAGATATTGTGATCAGCGAGATACCGATAGACTTGGCGTGTTCATACATTTGGCCTTCCACGTCGCTCGACACAGCGCTCGTACACTCTAAACCAAACATGACCTAGATAAAAATACAATGGAGGAGCGGAATCAAAAGCGACGTACCGTCCAAGATGGCAAATTTTGGTCGGTGATAGAACACACGTGAAAGCGCCATCTAGCATAGGGCATACGATCAGGAGATGAGGTCAAAAAACCATCAAGGAGCGTACCCGTTGCTTCTCCCCACCACTCAGCACGTCGCGCCACTCCTTGACTGTTGCCCACCCGCCCTCGCGCTCAATCAGGTATCCCAAGTGCGCCGCCTCCAATATGGACTGCAGCTCTTTCAACCCCACATCAGCATCCCCTCCATGATCGGCATAAAACTGCCCCAACGTATGCGGATAAATGACCTGCTCCAGCAGCGAGCCCGTCACCATGTACGAGCGTTGCGGCACGACGAACACCCCTGGTCGAGGACGCCCGTTCGTCGTGTCCAGGTCGGGAGTAGGGCGAGTAACGAGCGCGCCGACACCACCTGGTGCCCAGAGACCTGCCAGGACCCGTGCAATGGCCGTTTTTCCAATGCCATTGGAGCCGGTGATCATGAGGTGCATACCTGGACGAAGAGCGAAGCTTAGCGCTCGGACAAGGGTCGCTCCAGATCCAGAGAGATGGCCCCGAGGATCTGCATCCCCATCAAAGGTAGGTGAAGCATCTTTTTCCTTCGTCGTCGGCGGAGGAAGCGATGGTAAGGGGATGCAGACATCGACGTCCCGTAACTCAAAGGTATTTCCATCACCCGGAAGAGCAGATGGGAGCGCTGTAAGATTGTGCAGGGTCGATAAAAGGGTATATAATCTGCACAGCAATGTCGAATCGTGAATGTTAAAGGTTGTTTGGCACCGACGTACCTTCCAGTCAAGCCAGCGACCTCGACTAAATCTTTATATGCATACATGAGCCGCCCGCCTGCATCTGCAAGTGAAAGTAGCAATCTACGATTAGATATATATGCTAAGGTCCAACGGTCAGCGCAAGCATCAGAGTATGATGGCGGTGCATACTTTCGGTACGGTCCGCGACAACCCCATCGTTCGCGTCAAGGTCCTTGCCCTCTTTTCGCGTAAAGAGTAACGGCACGGCAATGAGTCCATACCCAGCGGCACTCCATAAATACTTGATCACGAAATCTTCGGTCCATTCATATGCGATGCGTATCTTGTAGATAGAATTGACGTGTTTGATAAGACGTAGATAAGCACGAGTAAGCATGTCGCGCTCGATGAGACCCCCATTATAGAATCTATTCCTTTGGTCAAATTCCGTGACTGTATGCGCCAGAAAGCGAATACTTGCGCGATCTCTTCACTCTCTCTCCCTACCCGACCCACCCCGGCGCGATAATCACCCTCTAAGCGAGCCTCGATAGCAGCAAGACGACCAAACGCGGGGGTAACCGCCTGGAGAATCTGGACAACACGTTGACAGGTGTATTATGCAGAGTCGGGCGTCCCACATACCTTGATCGTGAGGTAGTAGTTTCCAAACAACAAAAAGGTGCCTCTAAACCCGAGAGAGCGCGAAAGCTGCGATGTAAAGAGCAACAAATCAAGAGATGGTTTCATTAAATTCCCACTGTATGCACGCCAATCAACGTTCGCACGATCATTGAGTACGGAGGACACGCACTATATGCCGGCGACGCTCTCCGACCATGATTCGACATCGGCGGTAATGTATTGGTCGATGCCTTGAAGAGGAACGCGATAATAGCGAAGGTAAGGCGCGGACGAGAGGTAGAGATCGTGGATATACCGCGTGAGACGATTCCGGAAACGGAGGGAGAGTTTGGACTGAAGATAGCGGATCTGGCGGAGACATTAGTGAACGTCCATGGTAATCTGTCCACGCACCATAGAGTTGGTGTATATGCTCGGTACGGCCAGGATGAACCAAAGGGCCAAGCCCCTGAGAAAGCCGTATCCGTCTGCACTGACGAGGTCCCTGACGATCCGACCGTCGAGCTTGGCCACGGCGACGCTAAGAACAGTACGGAGAACGAGAAAGCACGAGTGTGTGACGAGCAAGAGTGATTCGTGCGAGTGTATGGACGGTATGACGATCCGCAAGAGGGACCGGAGTTGCTGCCAAGACGAGAGCGAGAGTTTGGACTTTCCATTTTGCTGGTGGGGTTGCAGGGGGAAGAAGCGGGCGTTCGTAGCGAGGTCAGCCTGGGAATAGGCGGGGAGTGCGATGGTGTCGGCGGTGCTGGACTTGGGCGGTGGCGGGGTAGACCGGACTTGGGCGGAGCGAAACACGAGTAGGGCGGCGAGGAGGAGGAGAAGGAGGGAGTGGCGGGATCTGAGGCTGGGGTTGCCTGGTTGGCGGAGGATCTTGGACAGGATGGCCATCGCGCTTGGTCGGCGCGGGGGACGGGTTTTATTAAAACAAAGTATAGCTTCGAATGCATGTGATTCCTCGGGTCATGGCACAGCAATCATACTGAAACTACCCATCCACCCTCACCGCGTCCAACAACAACCCACATAATCATCACATGAAACAGTCCAAGCACCGCTGAAACCTGTAGTTGCTCCGACACCGTGTCTGTCATCGCTGCCATCGTCAGTATCGCCAGCACAATGGGTCGGTGCCGCGCATGATCCCAACAAACCGCGACCGACACCGCCTGCGAGCACAAAAAGGTGAGATCAAGTCCAACGTTGACGTCGCCACGGCATTACCTTGACTGCCAAAAAACATGCTTTCGCACTCCGAACAAATGTTTCTTGTGTCGCTCGTATCCCCAGCATGTATCTGACACCTCCAACGTATTGCTGCAAGATCCCGCCGTTGTCCTCGGGCAACGGCGGCGAAGGGAGTCGAAGAGGTGGTCTCTTCGACCAGTCACTTGACGAAATCGACCTGTGGCCTTCATCATCCTGGGCAACCGTTTCGCTATCATGCGATTCGGGAAAAGGAACGGGCGGCAATGCGCGCGAGCTACTTGGGCTCAAGCCTCGACGGCCATCCTCGGTCGAACGTCTTAGTGGAATGAGAGACCTCCACGATACTCCGTGGCTCGATGTCACAGGATTGAACTGAAATGTCAACAGAGCTTGGGTCACGTCATCTTCGGTTTGAGTCCTTATATACGCACCCTGCCTTCCCGCATTGCACTCGCGATTCGCTCGCTTGTCGGACGTATCGAGGGGTTGACACTCAAAAGGCCTTCTAGCAAGATCAGAAACGCAAGTGGCAACCGTCGGCTTTCAAACGTTGCCGTCAAGCTCGAAGTCGTTCGAAAACTACCGCAATCGTTAGCTATGCCCTCAAACCAAGCCACGTACTTCACCCTGGGTAAGCCAAAATTTCACGCTCCAGTTTATTCATCTTGTCTGCTTCATCCCTGGCGCTTGCCTCGCCTTCTGTAGCGTAACGATACGGCAGTCGGAAGAAGAGCATCTTGTAAAGGATCATTCCCAACGACCACATGTCAGACTTTGAGTCGACGTCGTGGAGAAGCCCTGTATGAGGGGAGGGTAGCGACTCTGGTGAAGCATACTCCAGGCTGGAATAGCGTGAGAATAGTCACGTTAACAAGAAAGGATGGTCAACTCACGTTCCCGTGTTTCCTGAACGCGGACCTGACGAATGAATCATGTCTCGAGACGTACCAAAATCCGCCAGCATCGCACGGGGTCTAAATAAGCCATCAGCCGCATGATGGAACAAGGAAATCAATGAACTTGCATAAGTTTTCCCTCGTCCCAGGTCAGCAACACGTTCCCTGGTTTCAGGTCGAGATGCAAAATCGACTTGTCATGCTATGGAACATCACCTCATCTTCCCAACACGGTGGCGATGGAGTTGCACGAACCAGAAAGGCAAGACCCTCGACTACGTCAGAGAACAAGCTCTTGACTTCTTCCGCACCAAACAGGTGAACTGCTTTCAAGGACGGTCGTCCAGCTACGTGGTCACCCATACTCTCTGCCATCTCTTGGCGAAGCCGCTCGCGTTCTTCTGGCGGAGCACGTTTCATTGCACGAAAGGCTCGGATACGAGCGGAAGCAGATTGGACGTCGGAGGGTAATTCGGGCTTGGAGGTAAATGAGCGCATGTGAGGTAGCTTACTTGGTCGTCCCAACCGGACATCAATCAGATCATCTAGACTGTTATCAACCGATAAGTATCATAATAGCTCAAATTTTGGAGTGTCAATGTACCTTCCTCCCTCCGCCCATTGCATCAACACGCTATCATCATTTGTCTGTCAGACACGTCTTTAGAGATCACGATCATAACTCAACTGCAGAGTAGGTACTTTTGGGCCGAACGCAGAGAATTGGCACGTTTCCAGCCAGGCATGATGATATGTAATAATGTTTTTATGGCGAAGCGTTTCCAATAATCGAACCTGCAAGACATTGAAGACCATGTATTTGATCAGAGAAACTCACGCACCTCCCGCAGAATACCAAGAAGATATGAGTGAGACTCCCCAACGGCAATTTTTTTCACAGCGAAATGTCCTAGATGAGCGAGTATGTTGGCGAAGCACATCATACACAGCAGTCTTTCCATGCACACCGAGTGGATTTCCGTCCAACACGTGCTACACGCATCGCCCGTTAGCTCAACGCGTACGGAAGCAAACAGATACGCACGAACCTGACAGAGATAGACAGTTCCATTGGCACCCATCCCTAACCGGTACTCTTCCTGAAAAAAGGCCTTGAAATACCCATCGGCCATCGCCTCGCGCGAAAACGCGGACGCTCTCTCCCCATTCCCGAGCGAGGGCGGACTCGATGGCCTCGAACTCTCGTTGGCGATCGCAAGCAGCTGAAAGTAGTTCGACGCCCGGCTGTGCAACCCATGGGCACTTTGCACGTCTTCGACCTCTTCGTTTTGTACATCGTGCGCAAATCCAGGTGGAAGCGGTCGGTGACAGAATGGACAGGGAGAATTCGGTCGGTTAGATGCGTGTAGGCTGGGAGATTTGAGAATCGAAAGGGCGTGTGACGTCGGATTGTACAGGACAACCTGGTGTGAGGCGTGCAGGATAGGCTGCCATACAGGTTCTGGTGCCAATGCTACCAGTGCTTGGTTTGGAGAGGGTGGCGCGCTGTCCTCGAACATGGAGACAAGGGGTCAGGGTGTTTCAGGTGCGGAGCGGGCTTAAGAAGCGCTGCGGCTGTACACGAGACGAAGGTGTTCTATTACTGCTGTGCCTCGATCGCCTCTGCACACGACTTGTTAAGTTGTGCTTTCGTCGTTACTACAGTATAGTCAGCTGAGGCGCTGATCCACTGCTCACCACTGTCACCAGAGGACACGGTGCTCGAGAGGCGTTGTTTTGGTTGGAATTAACGTGGTCACGGAGTGTCGCCTAGCAATCCGAAAGAGGAAATCGAGTAGTGTCAAACATGGCTCGAGTCAAACTTGAAGCTGTATCTTCGCCACAGAATCCTTGCACACGCAGACTTTTGTATACGGGTAAAGGTGTATGCTGTCAAGAACTAACCCCATGTCTGCACAGAGACTCGGCCTTCCAACGAATCGACAATTCTGCCTCGAGTCTTCGCCAAGGATGCCCTCGTGCTCGCGCCTCCTTTTCCCTCTACTTCTCTGATCATTAATTCCTCCCATAGCTTTCTTTACTCGCGGCTGTAGGCCCAGAGACCCTGCATACCAGGCAGAATGTCGCCTTGCAGACCGCCTCGCAGCCCCTAACCAGTGGCACATCCTGCGTCAGTGGCACGCCTATACCCACCATTCCCTCGAATGCATTTGCAGGTCTCATCGTTACGACCAAGTTATCCCATATTTCTACATCTTATTACAAGGTTACAACCAATGTGCCCGTCACATTTGATTGGAACTTGAGTAATATCATTGTCACGCCAACTTATCTCAATGGACGGAATCATACCCGGTATCGCAACGAATGTCGTCTGGGGCATGTACACTTATCAGGCGTCACACCTGAACTGTCTCTAGGTGTGAAAATGTATACACTCAAGATTTGGGGTGATCAGGGTTCAGACACACAGCTCTCACTTCGATTCCTGATACCAAACAGCCCAGTGCAGTTTGAGCCTTACCGCAATCTTACGCACCTCTCTCAGATGGTATCTGCTTTATTGGTTTGTACCAACGGAGGGGTACCGATTGATGCTGAGTGTCAGGATGGGTCTCTGTTGGGTGTTTTGGCGCCATCTCCTATGCATTTCACATTCCGCGTTCCGAGGGTCTATTGGCATGTTACTCGTCATGATCCTCTCGAGTCGGTTTGTCACGCAGCATTTATAAGAGTCAAAAGGTAGACCGATGAAAACTCCGTATGATTACTTACACGGACAAGTTTGTTTTGCTCTGGGTTGAAGATTTCTCATTAATAGACTCACTGACTCACGAGAGACCGCAACTCGGACAGACCTCCTCGTTAAACCATAGCTATTACAAGATTTTCAGATTGGGTGTCCGCCATGCTAAACTGGCAGTGTGCCAGGAATAAGGCCCACCCAAGCCTCCGCGATTTGCTTCTATTTTATGTCGAAAACTGACACTTTGCGATTGCTGATTGGCTGGCATAGCCACGTTGGCTTGAGGTCGATATTCCGTCGGATAGTGTTGATATACCATCTGTTCTCCTTGACGCTGACGCTGTAATATCTAACATCCGCAATAACTATCAGAGCGACTCATTCTTTCGCCTCGTTTTGGACGCACCGTCTCATTATCGCAGTTTTGAGCTCGAGCTACGTAGCGGGTATATTTACTTGCGTTCCAGTGGGCGATACGTACTCTGCATTCCGAATGTCAAAGTTGATGGTCGCTCGGTACGAGAACGCCTGATTGACCAAGCACACTCGGTGTTAGCACACCTTGGCGCAGCAAAGACGCTCGCTTACCTGCGAGACCATGTGTGGTGGTCTGAGATGACGCGCGACGTCAATGCCTTCGGCGAATCGTGTACCACCTGTCGACGTAGTAAACCTAGCAATCAGAGACCGTATGGATTACTCACCACGTTGCCGGTACCTTGGCGACCTTGGGAGACGATTGGAATTGACTTCGTCGGACCTTTGCCCCTGTCTAAGAACCGAGACGGGGAATTTAATTCAATAACAACAGTAATAGATTTACTTACCGGTATGGTACACTTGGTGCTGAGCCGATCCGACTATTCAGCTAGAGAACTCGCCGAGTTAGTCTTTGCCGAGGTATACAAATATCACGGTTTGCCTAAAGAAATCGTTAGTGATCGCGATGTGCTTTTTACGAGCACATTCTGGACTCACCTGTCGACCCTAATCGGAATCAAACAAAAGATGTCCAGTGCCTACCACCCACAAACGGATGGCGCTACCGAACGTGCGAACCGGACCATAGGGCGGATGTTGCGGTCTTGTATTGCACCCAATCAGCGTGATTGGGTCCTTCGCCTACCTGCAATCGAATTCGCGATCAACATTTCTAGGTCAGAAACGACCGGATACGCACCTTTCTTCCTTAACACGGGAAGACTTCCTCGAACCTTCGTTTGGAACGACGCTAAGGCATCTGAGTACCCAAGCGTAAGAGCGTTTGCTCAACGCATGAAGATGGCCGTGATATCTGCACACGACGCAGTAATTGCTGCTAGAGTGAAGCAAACACGCACCGCGAATCGGAAGAGGCGTCCAAGCCCCTTCCATCTTGATGATCTAGTATACGTTTCGACAAAGAACATGTCCCTGCCCAAGGGGCACGCGCGAAAGCTGACTCCGAAGTTCATTGGTCCCTATCGCGTTATCAACGACTATAAGAATAATTCATACAAGTTGGACTTACCTGATCGCTTGAAACAGAGAGGCATACACCCCGTGTTTCACTCGTCACTACTGCGTATCCACATCCCTAATGACGATCAGTTGATTCCTGGGCGCCAGGAGACCCAAGTGGCAGATTTCGGCGAGGAGGAGCCTGCCTGGGCCGTGGACCGAATAGTCGATCACCAAGGAAGTGGGAAGGACGCAGTGTTCAAAATCCGATGGTCGAACGGCTCCGAAACCTGGATGCCTTACGAGCAGATTGGGCACCTACAATCGTTAGCCGATTACTTGGAGCTAATTAGTGTCAACGGAATCGAAAATTTACAGCGAGGTGAAAACTCACCTCACCCGGAACAGAATATATTTAACGGAGCCTGTTCCATCTGTAAAGCGTTGTGGCCGTTCCCTTCTAAGCCATTTGCTCGACCGTCTAGTGTAGCTATGCCTCCGTGCCGCGGTTACTCGCTTTCTCAAACCCGAACGCGTAACCACGTACCTCGTCTACCCGTCTTGCGCTGCTTCGAAAGTATCGCCGGTGGACAAGAAATAGTCATGGACGACCGCAACTATTCGGGCGACAGGGTCCGTATCTCTCGGGACCACCTCTTGCAGTGTCTAGAGTACAGCGGTCAGATCCGCAGTAAGGTTAGGAAGACCCGCTTGCCCCATCCACCTATCGGGTATAACAACATCGCACATACCTTCAACAACCTCGAACGTCACCCCGATCACGCCTTATCGACCTTTGATGCTGAAGGAAGATGGGTCTCTACGCAGAAGAGCGAACCCGACTCATCATTATTCTTCGGCGTCCAAGATAATCCCAAAACGGATCATCAACGTACCGAGTTTATCAATCGGTTCTTCGTTGATCAAAAACGACGTGAGATGGAACGGGTTGAGTTGGCGAGGGCGAGAAAAGCTGAGGAAAAGAGGATGAGGGAACTGGGTACCGACGAAAGAGGACAGCGATGGAAGAAAAGAGGACGCACCAGGAATTGGCGAACCCCGAGACACTATCATCGGGAAGAGGCGGCTGATGAACATGAGGAGGCATGGACAAGCCAAGGCGAAGATCTAGATCAGCGGAACTGGCGGGACCGGTCTGGGCCGTCCATGGCGCGCTCCAATTCCATTGCTCCTGCGGGCCTCGAGCCCAATGACGACATAACCATGCATGCGGAAGACTCACCCTTCTCGGCGCAGGACGACTTTATCCCATTCGCCACTATTACCCGAGCCCAGTCCCTGCCCGCGTGTCAATCTACCCGATTAGATAAAGACGAGTCAGCATTACCCATCACCAGCACTCCATAACATTCGGCACTCACCTCTACCACTTCGTCTACTACTCTCGATGAAACTATCTCCTCGGCTATTCTCTCCGAGGACGCCATCGCTACCATAACCGATGACGACTTCGTAGCCTTGATGAACCCCGCTACCGCTCATGAGGAAATGCCCGAAGAATTTTCCCACGCCGCCTAGCGGACAAAGAATCAAGCTTGGACACTCGCTGGAGGGGGGGATGAAACAGATACTGGTCTACCCTAAAGTTACAAGCCGACCTCAGTCATGGTATTGCCTACTCTAAATAGTATAAAAAGAGAGACCCATGCACTTGTCTGCCCCAGTTGAAATTGATAGGATTTTACCCCGTCTCTTTTGACCCTTCACCCGTGAGACCTTTCGCTGTCCAAGGACAGCAACAGTTTCAAGGTGCATGGTTTACACCTCCCATTTCAAAGGGCAGTACTAATCATTTGCTCAATGGGATTATCTCTAACCAGGTTACCGCCAAGCTGCTCAGCTACCTGCCTTTTTGTCTCAAAAGGGCGTTTCCCTTTGTGCGGCCTTTTGTTACCTTTAGGTTGGTAAGTCGAGTCAGATTTGTCTTCGTTGGCATCGCTCTGACGAATGGTTTTAGTGCTCGCTCAATGCTTCCATTGTTGGAGCTCCTTCTGCTGGGCTTCTGCGTCCAGTTCGTGCTCGTCAAGATCCAGAGCACCCCAATTTCGAGGACCGGGTGCTTTTCCTTTGTCGTTAGGTAAGTCTTCTTCTCCTGACGAGTCGTCTCCTGTCTGAGCAACTGCCAGCTCGACCGCAGTTCGTCGTTTAATACGCACTCGTTCATCTGGGGTGAGTCGTTCTTCTGCCTGTCCTATCGCATCCGATAGCTCATCAGCTAATGATATGTTTTCGTTTCTAGGCGATTCTGTTCGCGGGTGTCGACGGCGTCCTCGACTAACCGTCAACCATCCCTCACTATTGTATTCAGGTGTGTCCGAATCGTTCATAAATTCGCCTGGCACTTTACGCTGATTTTGTGCTACGATTGTCCTTTACCGTGCGTCCTATGCGGACCGTGTGGTAGCTCATCAAGCCCCACCATCGTACTTGATGTGGGTCCAGAGTCAAGTGGCGCCTTCTGTCCCTGCGCTAAGCCTAGCGGGGATCTGGCAGGTGCAATCAGCACGTCTCGATATGAGCGTGTCTTGTTCACTCGATCCTCTCCACTTTTCAACGTGGGAAGGTTTTGTAGTACCTGTAAGGGGGTACTGGGGGTAAGTGAGGATTCACTACTAACACGACATAGCGGTTGTTTTTCAGCATCGCTTGTCCGAGCGGTGCTTCGTAACATATAACGCATTTTTCTTCTGAGGTAAGTTTTTGTTGTTGTTCGAGATGTTTTCTGATTGTTGACCAGGATTGTCTTCGGGATGGCCAGTCCTTTGGATGTCCGGTCGACGAGTGTAAAGAGTAAAAAGTAAAACGAGATAGGTTTTTGTAACGTCAAAAAAGATGAAACCGTTGCTGTCCTTGGACAGCGAAAGGTCTCACGGGTGAAGGGTCAAAAGAGACGGGGCAAAATCCTATCAATTTCAACTGGGGCAGACAAGTACATGGGTCTCTCTTTTTATACTATTTAGAGTAGGCAATACTGTGACTGAGGTCAGCTTGTAACTTTAAGGTAGACCAGTATCTGTTTCAGGTTCCCTGGGCCTTGTTTTTGTTTCTGTGGTTGACAACAAGTTGGAGAGATGAAAAAGCATATATGTATTTGGGATGCGCACTAGCATGTAAGGTAGGCTCCATAATGTTCCATTTAGTGTCATGTAGAACTGTTCGTTTGACCATGACAGGGCAAAAGCTGATTTGCACATTCAAACCTTCGTATTTTACAATACCGAGTTTCTTACTCATTGACATGTAGATATTATATACACAATATGACTGATTCTCAAAGTGGATTCATGAATAGCGAACTCAACATTGTTCCCCAAGGTCGGTACGTATGACTTGTGGATCATTTCTCCAGTCAAAGGCGCCTACCTGAAAGCAGCCCCTGAACAACATGAGAGCTTGATGCGCATGATGTTCTCGTTTTATTGTCTTCTCGGCCGATCGTAACATACAGTATACCTTGTACATTTAATCTCGTCCGTGCGGTTCTGCCGTCGCACAATCCTTCGACGGGGAGTGAGTCCACACCTCACCTATTCGCCAAGATCGTTCCTGAATAAAAAACCACGCGTTTTCGCCATTGTTCATGTTCCCTGACAAGTTTAATGGCGGAAACACGCTTGTTACGTCCGATTTCAGCAGTGACGCTCATGTACATTGGAGCAACTGGTTGAGATGGTCACTACTACGTCTGTAGCATCGTTCAGGAATGTCACGTCATTAATTAGACGGTAAACAAGGTCAAAACCACATTCATGAAGGCGGCGCAGCAGACCGATATCGATCAAGATGGCTTTTAGCTATGCACTTGGCTAATCAAGCGCCTGAGCCACTTTTCAATACCCCACTGATTTATGATCTGCTGAGTATCAGTCTCAGTACCATCATAAAAAAAACCTTTCTCTCAGGAACGTAGAACACTGGATCACGGCTGCGTGCATCAATACGACACCTTTCAACGAGATTCGAATCGGTCGACGTAGAGTCTGGGTTCACAGTAATCGGATTCAGATTCGCATCTAAGCGATGCAGACAAACGCCGTCGCACCAATCGCACATGTCCCTGCGCACTGCCACGCCTTGGTTGGAATGCGCATCAACCATATAGGCATAAGCTATGACGACGGCAGGACGCCATCAGCGTATGGGCTTCGTGGCTCTCCGATTTCCAGCGATTCGTGCAATGCTCCCGTGTTTTGGAATGTCCTTGCCGTTTCATCGTGCGTTGCTCAGCGCGCCGCCATGAAATCACACCATCACTGATACGAGCCCAAGTTCCCTGGTCGCCATATGCGCAACGACCATCTATTGCAAATCGGCGCCAAAGAAGTTCATTCAGCATCCAAGAGAGCGGGAATCTACGGATCACGCTCTCATCATATCATCGAACCTGATGCACTGCGATGCCATGCACGTGCCCGATGAAGAGGCAACCGTGAAATGAATGGTCGTTGGGCGGCGCTACGACCGCTCTGGTGCGGTGTCGGCCGCCCTTTATATCCGCCCTACCAGGGCATGCCATTGATCTGACATTCCTTTCCATCAACCGAGTACATCCACTTGACGCGCTGCGTTGGCAGTCAACGTATGTCACTTTACATAAAGTCTGAACCCCCCTCCTGAAACACACTAGCGTCGCGCTCGTTTCCATTCATACCGTTTTTATCGCCCTCGCTTTAGATTCGTTTCGTGGATCGGTCGCCCCAGTGAAATATAACGTGACCTTTTCGTTGCCCTGGTTTTCTTCTGCGTTCGTCGCCATGCGTAAGCTACTTCAACGCCATTTCATTCACGATGGTCATCTGCAACACCACGATCGTGACCTCGTTGCGAAAGCGAACGAGGAACCACATCATCCAGGTAAGTTTGCACGTATACCGTCCATGGGAACGGTAAACAACCTTTCGCATAGTGGTACAATCGCGGATCGCCAATTGGGCGCCGCAGGGATGCTCATCGCTCTTGCGGTCGTCGTCGTCGCCAGCCAAGTTAATTCGCTCATATCGAGAGCAGCCACTCTCCCGACTGGATGCATCCGGTGTCCCACCCGCCTGGCGGGCATCGCAGCGACCTTTATCACCACAGCCAAGCCATATATCCACGTCGAGCTCTGACGGCGAACGTCAGGCTCGAAAAGGAAATCACACTGACGAGACGTCGATTCTCGAAAGCGTATCTACGGGGTTCACATCGAGCTTGGTCGGACAAGCAGATCACAGGACGGTGTGGTCCGTCGACGACTCGTTTCTTCCCCGTGCCAAACCTCCTCCCCCACTCAAAATGACGAGTCATCGACGAAATCATTCCGAGCAGAGTTTATCTGCACCCTCCTTGACGTCCGGTCGGTCGTTTGCGACCCAACGAACATCCTCTCGACCACCATCAAGACTTCATCTAAGGGCGTCTCGGCTGGAACCGCGTCCAGAGACACCGGTTCTGGATATATCGCCCAAGAACAGCAGTTGTTTTGAGACAGACGTTCAACCTCCATTGACAAGGTCAAGTACTCGGTTATCCACGTTTTCGGATTCATCCACCGGGGAGATTACCTTCGCGCCGGTCGGGTGTAGATCTAGCAGAGGGACGCCGCCACTTGGTTGGGCCGGATCCTCCGGGGCTGTGCCAGCGAAAGAGGTCAAATCAGATGAGGGGAGTCGGTGCCCATCCACGTCCAGAAAAATCGCTGAGGGCAGCTCAAGGAGCGATCAACCCAAAGGTACAACACGTCTTAATCGTATGCGGTCGCTTAGGAAATTGCGACCCTTCCACTTTTTCGACGGCTTGGAGTCCAAAGAAAAGTCTTCTGGTACTGGAGATGGTCCTCTATCGCCAGATGTTGCGGTCACCATTCAATGCTACGAGCACAATGAATGGCACGAAAAACCTATGGCTGACGTCATCCCAAAGCTAAGGGTTCTCAGGCTGAAGTAGGACCGTCGCCAGACGACGGATGTATTGTGTGCGGATGTCTCCTTTGTTTTTCCAGATGATTATTGGATTATACCATGATTAATCATTGTTCCAATGTATCATAGGTATCGTGAGTCAAATATTAGGATCCTTTTCATTTGTCTTTTTTTTTCTGCTACCAAGTGGCGCATGGGAGCGCAATGAAACTAAGCGGTAGGACTCACAGCCTTGGGTGGCGACATTGTCCCATGCCATAAACGGCGATCTCAATGACAGCCATTGGATGGGTCGAGTACCTGAGTGGGGTGGAGGGGCCGACGCACAGCATCCGTCGGTCAGTGCGCCAGCAACCGTCAGTGCAAAAAGGCACCTCGAGCGATGCGCAATGAAGGGGAAGCGGAGTCGATCAGGCAAACAGGTAGCAATGGAGCAAATAGCGGGACATCAGGGGGGCGGGGGCGTGGGTAAGCCGACACGTCCATCAACCACATGTCAAATCATTCTCATTGGAACTCGGTGATTACCGGACGTGATCGCAGTATCTAAGAACGGGCTTCTGCTATTGTGTTTTTCTGATCATTTGGACCACGGCGATTACACGAATCACGGTGGGTCCCATGTTGCTCGGCCTCGGTTTTACCTGGCAGGATAATAGGCCGCTTACTGTGGTGTCCGTAGTGACTGATGAGAGAGGGGCCCTATTTGGGAGGATGTGGCGAAACCGACTCTAGTGTGGCGGGTATCTGCAGCAGTCAGCGGTGGGTATGATCCGAAAGTACGACACGGAGAATCTGGGGAACCGGAGGGGATACACGAGTTAGGAGCATGTATCATGAGAGGGTCATGACCTGGATCAGAACAGTGAGTGATCGGGATCGTTCGCTGCGCGGCTGGGCCAGTGCTGGTGTAGGTCCAAGTGAAAAATAAAAATAAAAATAAAAAAGCCTCTCCTGTCAAGGATCTGGCCAGGCTCGTGTTTCTACTATACCTTACCTGTCGTATTATCGTCCATTCTGAAGAGGGGATGCGCATCGTTTGGAAGTTTAAGTTCGCAGGACGCATTAGATAAGCCATCCACGGACGATCCCGATCAACTGTTGGTGCAGAACTTGGCTTGCCCCGTCGCCGTCTATGCCACCCAACAATGATTCGGCCGTCCTTTCATGAAATTACGTCAGTGAAACAAGACTGATTTTTATTGTTTAATGTTGGGGCACTGAAACGCATGGCTTTTACAGATAACGTATCGCGTTGAGGACGAATGCCGCCCACATACCATTATGGTTCCCCTTGGGCCTCAAGGCCGTATCGATCATCGCTTTACGACGCGGTTGGCACAAAATTCCCTCTTTGTTATCTTATAGAGAGTTTATGCGACCATATGAACACGATTTGGGGGGGTTAGCCGCATTTTAGCACCAAAACGGACCTTGTCTGGAAATGGCATGTCTTGTCTACTCTACAGCAGCGTTCCTCACGCATTCGCTTCCTGGGTGTTCTACATCGACTTTCTTCAGCGTGTTTTTTGCATTCTCTGCACCCCCATACACTGGGAAGCTATGCGGGAATCCGTCCCGGGCTTACACGAGGTATGACGACACATCCTCATCATTTAGCGCCCGTCCCCCTTGATTGCTGTGTCGTCGAAGCAGTGCAGATGCTAGGACCACACCGAATGGCATTCTGCGCCCCCGCTCCTTTGCGACGCCGAGGCATCGTTCCATACTTCATGAGCAAATCATGAGCGAGGCGTCGGTCTCCCCACATTGGCAGTGAGGGCCATAGCCTCATCTCGCACTGTCGGCGAGTGCCTGCTCCTTCGCCCCCCTTCGACATTTATCGCTCAAAAAAGGATTACGTTGACGTGATGCACTGGAAAGCCTATCATGCTAAATAGGCCAGTTTTCGATCCATACATTCCATTATTTTTCCTCATCCACTAAAGCATCCTCGGGGCCCCGGATCATTTAAAGCACTCGATGAGTCTCCTGACACATCCACCTTTCTGCCTAGCATCCACACCCATGTCCTCACATCAAGAGTAAGTGTTCCCTGTACACTAGGTAGCAAGTCGCTGAATATGTTGTCCAGCTCATATCAATATTCACATCCACTCTATTCTGAGAGCGACTTCGATCCCTCTCTCGTTCACCAGTTCTCTTACGTGGGGCAGCTTGGACCACCGGCTGCCACAGCTGGCGATCAGAGTGGTTATTCCCCGTCAAATGGAACAGGAGACTCTATCGCGGATTTATTAGAATATCACGAGCTAGAGGTATGGTCGTACTGTATTTTGGCAATGCCACAACTTATCCTTCCCTCTGACCTGCAGGATCTGAATCGCTCTTTTGGATATCCTCGCTCTGACACTCTTCTACCGAGTACATCGTTGCAGAGGCCTGGCGTCGGGACCGTCGCCACATATCCTACTGTAGGGTCGCGCCTTTCTCTAATGCCACACTCTTTACCAATCGCCTTTGATATTCAGCAGTATTCCGCCGACCTGCCCTTCCACGATTACCCCGACTTTGATGACAGCCATCAATTTTCCTTCACTTCCCAGCAGCCAGTTTACGACCCCCCTTTGACTAGCACGTCGCTACATGGGACCAACGCAGCGACGATGGAGCTGCCCAATTTGGATTTTCAGAGGTACAGCCACTTCCCTCCTGTGGCGACCCTTCCTCCCAATCAGCTGTTGGCCCCTGTACCGTTGCCGAGTTCACCCGACCGGATGCAAGTAATGCCCTCGTCCGCCGCTGCGAAGCAATCTGTGCGTGCTGTACATTGAAGTATGTACCACACTACAGCTGACGTAGAAGCAGACAGAAAGAAGGGTAGTTCCTCGCCACCATCACGCACAAAGTGTGTCTTCTGTGTCGTCCCCAGACTTGTCTGGAGTGGGGCGTATTATACCTCAGCCGCGTTATACGACTACAAGCATTTCCTTGTATAACGTGTCTGACAGATACCCTCCCATTCGTTTCAATGTGGAGAACTCTGAACGGGCCGGGATCGCGATCACTGACATTCTGGATAAGACCGACGCGTTTTCCCGTCTTCGAAACGGCGCCGAAACGTTCAACATGGGGAAAAAGACGTTTACGTTGCGTGTCCACGTGAGTTGGTTCTATCTAATTTGTTTATTCATGGCTGAGTGCTGAACCGCTTTGTCTATAGTGGCCAGGGTATGAGATATGGTCTAGGACCATCGCAGCAATGGACTGGCGCAAGTTACGTGGACCAATCACGCGCGTGAAACTCGCGGAGGCCATCGCCACTGCCGTTCGGGACGTACTGGCAGTTAGTCATCATCGATTTCCGTAGCTGCATATTGCTGACTGTGCACCAGAAATTCCGCGATAAACAGTGTGACCCTGATTGTGCCCAGTGGAACATTGGGCCCAATGGCATTCAGCTACACCAAATCTGTCTTTTAGAGCTGCAGCATGTATCAAGGGGCAGTTGGCAGCCTCATCTTTGTTTGATCGAGCCTCCGCATCCGTCCGTCGGGCCTTCTTAGACATCCCACCGCCCCATTCCGCGTTATTATTTCAGCATCGTTTATACCCTTTCTTCCTTTCTTTCGCACCACTGACGGCATTTTTCTTGGATTGAACGTACGTGTTCTGGTTTTCGCCTACACACGCCACACTCACCCGCTCCCCATAGTTACCTTCACTCTCTTCATTTTACATCGCATACTGACTAAAGGCTCATTCGCATAGCATGATATAGAAGTTGGTTTTAACGACGATGGTGTAGCATTTGTTTCTTTCTTGGTTCATAAATGTTGATGTGGTAGTACAATGGAAAGTTGAACTTTCCCCCCTTTTTCCCGCTCAACGTCTGGGTTACTGGATGCACGAATACATAAATCACTGGACACGGCTGGCTTGTGTTTGCAATCGACTTGTGCTGTGAACCTGTAGTGTCGGAGTTGAAGTACTCTCGCTGCGTTTCAAGGCCCCAATATCGCGGGGTTGGCTGTCCATGTCGGTTGAGATCGACTGGGTCTAGCCACGCTTCCGAATGGGCTTGCGCACAGCCAGAGTCCTTGTACTCAACCACCCGTCGGCGGTCCCACACGATCATGGAATACATCCCACCACCGGATGTGACCACGCGATGTCCATCGCTCTCCTTTACGCTCTCCTCCCACGTATCGACATTCGGTCCAAGAGCAGGTTGCATCACCCTCACGCGCGATGACCATGGTAATCGCCCCAGTGAGCCGTCGGGACACCACACCACAGCACACACGATCACAATGGACACACCCAACATCCTCATCGGCACCTCTCGTGGCGTCGTGCCTCATTTCTCGCGAGATCACACGAACGGGTCAGAAGCGATCCACTGGATCAACATTCCGTTTGAATCCTTGTACGTCCGCTCCTGTGCGTTGCCCGATGTACGGCGTCCTCTCATGTCTGTGCGCGTGCTGTAGTCTAGAGCAGGATCCCCCCGTTCCGACATTGCAGAACGGTTCAAATCCGCTGCACAGGTTCTTGGGGTTCGACGCGGATCGGCACATCGTGTCGCTGTGTTTGCGGAACCCACTCGATACACGAGAGATGCCGCCCAATGGCAATACATATGTGTCCGCCGACTGTGTCCGCGGTGTTAAGAAGGTTTGTTTTCACCCTAGGTGGCATCCATGACAAGGTCATCTCATGGCGGGATTGCCGGTCGGTCGGAATTGCTAGGTGACCCTGTCAGACTGGCGCAAGTACGTCTACAAGATGCAACCGGACATCGTCTTTGCGCTCACAGACACGCCGTTGACGCCGCCCCCGTATTCTCAAAAACGGATAACAAAGAGCATTGAGCGGAGTGCGGCGTGGGTTGTGGATATACTTCGACCCCTCCCTGGAGATGCTGGCCCCCTTAACCCAGACGCACCACCGCTCAACGTCTTTGTCCACATGGCGGGTGGAACGTCGATAGCTGCCCGTGAGGCATTCGCATACGGACTCCAAGAAATGCTGCACGGGCCCGAAGCAGATGCCGTCAAACCGTTTCGATCCCTCGATGAGGGAGTCTCTGGCTATGTGTTTGACCTCGCCGCCTTGCGAGGCACCACGCCGGGTCCAAACATGTCACAGCACCAGAGCCTTCCCGACAGCTTTCTCCGGCTGGAACATTCCGAGATACTGCAGCAGCCCGAGCCTCTCGTCGACGCCACGGCCCCCAGCGTGACGGGTGAAGTGAGCATCATGATTCCGAGCGTCTTGTCCGAGACTGAGGCAGGTGTTCTGCAGGACGTGGACATTGTCCCTCTGCTCCAAGCATCGCTAAGGGAACTCCCTGAGCAAAAACCACGCCTCGCGACAGGCGTACGATCACCTCATGAGATGCTTCGTCTTATCCGGGACGTCGGTATCGACCTGTTTGACGTTGCATGGGCAATGGTCGCTGCCAATATTGGCGTCGCGCTTGACTTTGTGTTCCCGGCGCCAGAAACGAGCGACATGATAAATGGGCGACGCCAATTAGGACATAACCTCTACGATCCTATTTATGCACACCAATTTAGACGCCTCGCAGATACGTTTGGAGGTAGGGGTGAAAGTGCGGATCAAGGCATGACGGAGTCAAGGCTGCACATTTGTCCATGCATCGCATGTTCACCCCCTTCGTCCTCGTCGCATATTTTGCATAGCGCAGTCGATCATCAGTCGTACAACACAGCTAGCAAGGTGACCGTATCCTACGGGAAACCGTTTAGTCGGGCGTATATCCACCATCTCCTTCACACGCACGAGATGTCCGCGCACGCGCTCCTCGTGGCGCATAATCTGGCGGTAACTTCAGCATTCCTGGCCGGCGTTAGACGCGTATGGGTGGAGGGCGGCGACGAGAACAGAAGCGTGCAGTTTGCGCTAGAAGCGAATAGATTTGTTAGTGCTTACGATGAAAGTGGGAGGTTGTTTGGAGCTGCGAAGAAAGGCTGGGAGTGTGTCGACAGAGCAAGAGGGAAGGGACGGCTCGCTAGAGAAAGGGAGAAACAAGAGGATCCAACTTTATAACGAGAGATGGATGATTTGGCAATGTCAGCAGCCGTGGATATTAGCGAGGAAATGAGTGTTAGTACACGTGCTGCCCGCCATGTGTGCTCATCGAACTATGTCATTGTCATTCAATCTTGCTTAGGCACGCAGGAATAGTCCGAGCGGAAAGGGCAAGTCAAATGCCAATGGGTAAGACAATCATGTTTCTACGCAATGCAATATTTCTATTCCTTGGAAAATAATATGTCAGTTGGCGAGATGGATGGGGAGCGATGAGAATCTACCTCTGATACCCCGCAGGCGACTGAAAACTAGTGATGTGACTCTGCCTCCCGTGCAATCTGGGCAGCGTATGGGTTCTTGGGATCCTTGGCGTAGGCTTCCGCTGAAAACGTACGTTAGTCTCGAGAGAGCAGACATGCGGCCAAGAATCAACATACAACGAACACCGAGGTCTTGCATTTGGTTGACGAGGTAGAAGGTGATACCCGAAGCGGCAATGAAGGGTGCCATTGGTCTGAGGACCTGTTTGAAACAAATGACGGTTCAATGGACAAGTTCACCATCCCGGCCCAGCAAAAGGTCGTCAAATTTGGTCAGGCGTGGCGACAAAACAACCGGGAAATACAAAAGACGGGTTAAAAAGGTCATACTGGAAGACTGGAAAAACATACGGGCGTGTTGAATCGTCCCCTCCAGAAAAAGATGTATTGCAGCATATTTATTTTGTTCGACGAGGGGAAGGAACTGGACCTGGTTTGTTTGCTGTGGGTGAGGAAAGGATTTGGACGAGTGGGTCGAACCGGAACGAACACGATGCAATATTTGGTATGTTATTCCCACGTATGTTATCTCTCTGTCGGAACGCCGCCAGGATGACGCCTTCACCATGCTTGCCCAAATCGACCCGTTCTCGTTCCATGCTCTCTCGGAAACCCAAATCATTATCACGGCATCATTTTTATTATACTGGACGCCGTCATTTTGCGTCTAGCGCATCACTTCGACAGCGGAAGCATCATATCGATCACTATGCGACCCTCGCTATCCCGAGGACAGCTACCAAAGCTCAAATAAAGGTATGGATTCGTTCTCTTCCACGGTACATACTAACGCACTTTTGCGCAGACAAGCTACTATCAGGTGAGATACGATCATGTCACGGCACCCGACATTGCTCATATGACGGGCGGGCCCCAGCTTAGCAAAACGTATCATCCAGATATCGCCAAGGACAACACTTCCCGAACAAAGTTTCACGCCGTGAGCGATGCATATGCCATCCTGGGCGATGACAGAAAACGGTGTGCATATTTAGATCTCATCGTCCCAACGACCATTGACGCAACCCTTTTGTTCACCTGCGATGTTGGGATTTATCCTCAACAGACGCGAATACGACCGTTCTTTTGGCTTTCCGTTCCAGGCGTCTCGTACGCCAGGACAACATCCGCAGGCAACGACAACCCGACCCTCGCATCAACCTGGCTTTAAACACGTTTGGCCCAACCACCCTAGAAACCGAACGCGAGGGTACGACCACCTTCACGAACACCTGCGGACGGGGAACTACTATCCTCATCCGTCGCATTCGGGGCCGCGCACGGATCCGTTTGCGAACCCGTTCGTGCAGAGGGCAACGGGTTACCGTCGTACTTCGACCTCGGAGTTTGATGCTGCCGAACGGTCGAGTACGACTCAATCGTGTAGATTTACAAGTGCGGATTCCTCGTCCTGGAATGCGTCGAGTAGGGGACGGCGTAGCTCGGAGATGAATGACCATCCAACGCAGGACGAAGCTGCAGCAGAGAGCGGAGTCATGCGTGCTCTGGGAGCATCTGGTCTCGTCGGTGTTATCATGCTCATTGCCGCCGTTGGGGGTAGTGGGAGACGGACATCGTAGATGGTGCTGGTATGTATGCATTGTGCACATGATACCTAGCATGCTTTTTCTGCCAATTCAACCTTACAAGAACAGCTATAGGATTAGATGCTGCAAAGGAGATTTCGTTCGTGAGGACTCGCATGTCCACCATGGCTAGTGACCTCTTCCTACTATACCGATGGTTAACAAGACTTCTCATCGACCTCAATCAGAGTTCTGGCATGGGAAGATCGCGTATAGTTGGCGATCAAGTCAAGTTGGTCCTCAACGCTCACGATCCCGTTTAACTTTCGTCATCCTAGAGTGTTTTGGAGTGGACTCGCACGCACCACCTCGAAATCGTTTGTTGGCTTGTTTCTATTATCAGTCGGTGCAACGCTCGATGACTCGGGCACCCGGTTGGAGATGTTGAGTGACAAATTTCGTTCTAAGATAGTGCACTATTCGAGACACGTGCATTTAATTCTTGACTTCAACTCCGGCATGAGGACTTACGACACAGATTACAGCTTTATTTGCCACTCGCTTCCACAGCATCAATGCAAGTATGTAAATGCTGTACTTGAGTCTGCATCCCGCAAGCAGCACTTTTCGCCCTGGCCATGTCTCTCGCTACCTGGGCACTATATGTTGTCTTCCTGCCTTTCCTTGCGCTATCCGTGAAACTACAGGACCTGAACCTACAAGACCCGCCTTAACATGCGGGCAATAGCTGGCCCCAGGGATATCCAAGAATGCCAACTGGCAAATATAGTCCCGAATGGCGGAGTTGTGCGTGCCTGACCTTTGTCTTTGTATCTTTCCTACCAAAGTTTCCTTGCAGACTTTGAGGTCACCGAAAGCCTCCCAAACGTGTCGTGGCCTCTTTCTCGCAACTGGGCTGGCGACATTGCCGTTCAAAGACCTGGTCATCCGAATAACACGCTCTTTTTCTGGGCGTTTGAATCTTCGAATGGGTCATTTACTACAGATAATTCTGAACCTTGGGGAATCTGGTTGAACGGAGGGTGAGTCTACATACACAGTATGGTACACACTCATCGGTTCTGCCTAGTCCGGGTGTTTCAAGTCTCCTGGGCCTTCTTTTTGAGGTCTGTGTGGTTCTGGCGTATGATCTTGTCAAGTTCACGGTTGACGCGTACTTGTATCAATAGAATGGCCCAATTCGCATACAGAGTGATTACTCGCTGGCTGAAAATGGTTATGCGTGGACAACTGTCGCTGACTGTGTCTGGATTGACCAACCAGTGTACGTTTTTCGGTCTCTGTCTTCCAAGATAATGCAATGAGCTAATTTGGTTTAGCGGAACTGGATTCAGCACCGTTGAAACTAATGGATTCGGCCAGTCACCCATTCGTCAGTCCCTTCCCTTTGAACCTGACCCAGGAAACCCTCGCAGCTTTCGACGAGAACCAGATGGCAGCTGATTTTGTGAGCACTTGTCCACGTTCAGCTCTAATGCACCGAAAGATGGGTTTCCTGAGAAACTTTGTCAAGGTATTCCCCAATCTAGCCACGCGCCCATTGCATATCACCGGCGAGAGTTTTGCGGGAACTTATATAGCAAGTATCGTCCTTTGTGTCTGCAAGCAAGCGCGATCTAACTCACCAATAACTCGTTAGCCGTACATTACCAAAGCCTACTTTGAGAGTGATGATCCTCCTGTTAATCTCACCGCGATTGCTATCGGGGACGGAACCCTGACTTCACGGGAAATATTTAATGATTTACCCGTGGTCAGTGTGTTGGAAACATATCCGCAAATCATCGGATACGATACACAGGTGTTCGAGTACTTTTGAGAACAGTACGTTTAAAGTTGCTCTGCATACATTGAGAGAATGCTCATTTTTTTCTATTCCGGATTAGGAGTGCACTGTGTGGGTACAGTCTCACCCTTCAATACCCCCAGCCGGGACACTTTCCAACTCTGGATGCACCGTCATCTCCCAGACCCTTGGCTGCCTCCAGGCAGTACGACGTCCAACCAACAAAGAGACAGTTTATTCAGGAAGCGACGGATCTTTTTCTCGCTCGATTTGGAGATATTCCTCAGCTGAACCATGGTGAGAGACGCAATAAACAGGATGTGTGGAAGCGCGACCTCGCTGGTCGCCCAAACGGAACCATCAACCCTTTCTATCAATGCAGCTTGTATTCCGAGATGATGGACTATGCCCTCAACTTTACTTTTCCTTGGTGTATGTTTGGTTTACATTCAGCGTTTGTTTACTTGCCAATTTTCCCCCTAGCACAGGGCGGGCAGTTTGATGTTTATGATATCCCCGACGCACTGAGCCCTGAAGTGTCAATGGACGCGAGTGTCTTCCTGAATGGTTCGCCTGCAAATAAAGAGTGCGTAGATGCTAACACATAGACATACCAGATAATCGGACGCGTGCTGCGATCCATGCACCCACAAGTAAAAACTGGGCGGAAACGATCGCTAATCCATTTTCACGTACTAATGAGACCAGTGAGTGCTCATCTCTGAGGTATGAGATGCAGACTTACAATTTGTCAAGCGAAACTCATTGGAGATCGAAGTAAGCACTCAATCTCGTTTTATCGAGAAGGGAGGCCTGACAGTTCTCTTCCAGGTGTTGTGCAAGTGTCTTGCCCATTCGGCTTGATCGGACGTATTCACAAATCACGCTATGCAGGCCAATGGCTTTCCTGAGCAACCTCGCCACAAACGCCACGGCACGTAACATGTCGATCGTCATATTTTCCAGCAACGATGATTCTCTCGTTCCGCACTTTGGTTCCCAGGGTCGGTCTCTCTCTGTTTCGACTACCATACTCGTATTTATTGGACATTCACAGTTGCAATCCAAGTATAACCTCTTTCTGCACGTGTTTCGCATCTGATCTTCTCCTCTGCGTAGAACACGACGTTTGGGGGCATTCAAGGATTCACTCGCAAGCCCGATACGCCGTGGTACAATGATAACGGCGAGTTTGCTGGAATCGTTCACCAAGAACGCGGCTGGAAATACATCCTCGTCCAGCACGCTGGACACGTCCTTGGTGCCACAAATCCCGTTTCGGTGAGGAGATTCGGTATATACATATTTCGTTCATGTGACATTCTGGTCGTCCCACTTTTTTATAACAGGCCCTCACTCTTGCGCGTGAATTCATCTTTGGCAATAATCAAACAGGCCTGGTGATCACTGATTCGAAAGGTGGAGTGTCCATCGTCGGGGGCGAAGCATCCTCGCTCGCGGATGAGATTATGACGGGCGACGCGGCCATTTATTATGGAAAAGCAACCACTGCGTCCTCCTATATCTTTCCCTCTGCAACAGTCGACGCGTGGAATGCGTACATTGCGACAGCGACAGCGACCGACGGCACTACCACCAGCGGTGCGAGTCGTATCCACGCCATCCCTGGGTTGGTGTGGATCGGCGGGGCGCTCATGGTTGCAGCATTGAAGAAATTGGTGTGAAAGGGGAAAAAAAGACAAGGTGGAGGTCACCTTGAAGCGGTTCCTTTTCTGTTTTATTTTTTGCTCAGCTTCTATGTCTCTCCCCGTCTGTGTGTAGCTTTCTGTTTTCCGCTTTCTCAGATTTATTGTGACAAACTCGTCGTTAAGGGCCTCAAGCCGTCTGATGAGTGGGCGACTTGATTCATCCGAGGTCCGCACATGTGCCGGTGGTGGGTGTAGAACACTCATTGGTGATCGATCTACTAGTACATTGGGCCACCCTATTTGTTTGGCCGCCGTGGATGTACATCTGGACTGTCAATCTTCTGGGTGCTAGATCCGAGACTTGCCGCCAAGCACTGAGCACACGCTTCGCCTTGCACAACCCAAAGTCAGCCATGTCACGGACGCTACTGTGTTGGGAGCCTAGTGCGAGGTGTCCCATGTTAGGGGTGGTGCCAATGAGAGGTGATCTAATTAAGAAAGTACAAGAGCGTCAGAGCAAACCACATGAGGCCTCAAGCGTAACTAGATCAAATAAAGTTGATGGCAGCGCAGATATTTAAGCCCCGCGGTACAAGTGCTACCCATTGAAAGTTCCTAGCATCGAGCCTCAACTTGACCTGAAACCTGAATGTCGGCGATCCCGGCTAATCAAAACAAAGAGAAGCCTCGTGGATAAATGTATCCCCAGATAGTCAGCGATACTGGTACCTTCCAGTAATGCAGCTCAATGGCTCATGCCATTGACCGGAAGGAATTGTAACCATTCCCGTGGAAGTCGGAAACCATTCACCCTAACAGGAAAAGAACATATTATTCTCGTAAGTATACATTCCTTCTTCTCATCCCACACCATGCTGTGACAATCGTCTCAGAGAAATGATGGAAACTTTGCCAGGGTTTAATGATGCTTGATGATATGATTTTTCTCTGTCCAATACGCTGACTTGTGCAATGCCAGGAAACCATGATTCGTAGACATTGAGTTGTGAAAATTCTGCGGGGATCTAACAGTGTGAAGCTACCAGGTAATCATCAACAGAATTCACGCGATACGGATTATGATCGGTTTAGAACAGACAGCAGCAATTTGGGTGAATTTCCACAACTCCGCAAACGCGGGGCGGCTCGCAGTGATAAAGTTACCGGTGCTGTGGTGCTGCCAAGAAGGTTCTGGTGCTTATCGCGCAATCGGATAACATTAACAGAACTTACAGCAATGCACGGGGTAGAAAAGGCAGCTACACGGCAAGCCCAGTTCTTTCACCTAATCCGCTTCAGGTCGACTGATTTTTTTTGTTGCTGGTCATTATATAGCTATGTCCTCTGATTCGCAATCTGATTTGGAGCTTCTCTTGATCAACAACTACCTATTCCGTATGTTTGCACGATCTCAACTCAAATGTTTGACCTTACGGAGCAACCCAGTGCCTACAATCACTGTTGTCATGTATGACTATTGTGAGCTATCACATATCCTTCCCGGACCGTATTTAATGCTTGATTCCACTCCTGTAGTTCTCACCTTTTCCAGAGAGGTATGATATTTGCAAATCACTCGCTATTCTACTGAGAGGTTAACGATATTTGAAGATAGATTACATTTGGGTTAGAAACGATCACAAATTATGAGTCGGGCTTTTGACGATACCACAGTGCAAACCCTGGACCTGGGTCTCTACAATATTTGTTCTTGTGCGTAAATTTATGGCCACTAGTTGAGTACACTGACGATTCTACAGGTGCGCTATGTTGGTTCATCCTGGATCATGCAAGTCTATCATTACCACCATAAATATTTAAAGGCTAATGATGAATCTGTGTAAAGTATCAATGGTCTTGGTATGTTCAGAACTGAATTTGTTGTTATTTTAAATCTCATTCCGTCCATATCCAATGAATGCATTCGCAGTTGGTAGTTCATTTATTCCAGGCCCTCAAAGAGCTAGTGTTTCTCCTGTCGTATGAAAATTATTGTTGACAATTGTCTTCTGATAGACGTACGTGTTCAAATTCACATCTTGAGCCCTGACAAGTGTCACAATGCTTATATAGTTGTAAGTACACGATTTTACCCCATTATGCTATCAACCTGAGCTAGGATATCTCGAAGGCTTTATTTTATTTTTACTACAAAACTGGGGATACCAAGTATTTCTCGGCAGTGCTGATCGTGAGTTGCTGTGCTAAGTGGTATGGCATCAACTACTGCACTTCTTAAATTATAGTTGTTATGATTATACGAGTCTATGCAATGTGGACACGATCAAAGACAATCCTTTATATCCTCTTGTTCATCTATATCTCACAGATTATAATCTGTCTTCTTTTAGTTGGCATCTATAATAACTCTGATGCCCACTTATCAGGTGTGTAATTTCCGATTGGGATCAACAAGCAACTATAACCTGCCGTTTCCAGTCGCAGTTACCCAAGTTTTCGACTTATCGTTTTGTAATATTTCGTTCCTCAACACCCCTCCCATGTTTTCGTTGTATTTGAATGTTCCACGGTTTCTTGTTGCTGCGTCGCTACTGGCTCTCGCAGTCATCCCGACTTTAAAGCAGTTCATCCAGTTTTACAAAGCACCCAAACGGTGGCAGCCCAACCGATACATACAACTCCTCGTGAAAGATGGGATTTTTTATTTCCTTGCGTCCGTTTTCCTTTTTCCTTTCGCACGCACAACCCTCACCCCCTATGTTTTCTTCAGGAACGCCCTTGTCAATGTCGTTAGCGTGATACAGAATGGCGATATGTCCAACGGTATCTGGTTGCTTCCCTTGCAGGCGATTTCTGATTTGGCGTTGTGTGTCATGATTCCCCGGTTTATCATCGGTGTCCGGGAATTGTACGACCATGACCGTCGAGGACGCTGGGAGGCGATTGATACCGGATTCGGTGCATCATCGCAGTCCGATGCCAACCAGTATGCGGCTGATTCCGTTATTGCGTTCGCTGTGCAAGGTGCTGCAGGACAGGCTGAGAGCGTGGATGAGGGAGTGGATGAATTAGAGGGGTTTAGGAATAAACTCAACGAACGCAGAGGTAATATACAAGTTTGAATGAAGGTCTGCCAGTGAGGATGACATCCCTGTTGGAAGGGCCATTTGCATGTATTTCTCTTGGGATACAAAGTACTCCCGTGTTGACGGATAGACATTCAAGTAATCTATAATATAACCAGACAAGCACCCAGTGGCATATCAGCGGCACATGACATCAAGACTAATCCAAATAGCAAGTGCGATACCGGTAGTAAAGTACTGAAGTAACATCATGCAGGAAAGCTAGAATAATTCTTCTTCCTCGGGTTTCCAGTTCTTGGACATATCCCAATATCCCGCCAACTTGGGTCCAAGCGCATCCTTCGCCACCGTATCCGTAGGACAACTCTTTGGCTTGAAGCTGCTAAATGCCCGATCCCGTAGCATACCCTCCCAGACTAGGTAGCACCCATTGTCTTCCAAAGAGGCCACATCGTCGCCTTTCGTCGTTTCATCAGCCCTCTCCTTTCCCTTGCCTTCTGTACCTTCCTCCTCATCGCCTTCGTCGATTTCGACCTCTTCCCCTCCACGTGGGCGAGCGGCCTCAGTCCAGGCGATACGATGCAACATCAAGCGTTTGTACTGTCGTATAAACTTTTGCGCGCCTTCAACGTAGATCATGCTGAATCCGGGGTTGAAGATACACAGGCCAGTCAAGTTCATCTGTTCTGCATTCTTGCGAATTTTGAAGCGGTGAGCGGGATCTGATAGATTCTTGACCCTTTATCACGTAATATTAGATTAGATGGGACTGGAACGACGGGTGAACATACTTGAACACGGCGCCAGAAACCCCCCTCTTTTCTTCTTCCAGCTTCTTGTTCTCGACCTTTTCACGGCGCTGTTCGTCGGTGAGCTTGCGCTCAGCGTTCATCTTTTCGTGCGTATGTTTCCGCATGGCAACTTCACGGCGCACACGAGCCTCTACCCGTGTTGGGTCCTGAACGGCATCCGAAGTCAAGACCTTCATCAAGTTGGCGAGGCGAACTGGAAGGCGTTAGTATTACAACGTATAAGGGTTATTATGAACCCTTACCTTTAGGAGGATCAGGAGGGATAAGACCCATACGAATGCGATCACGCTTGTCCTGCAGTTCGGCCTGCCGACGTTGTTTCCTCATCTTCTTTTGCTCCTATGGACGGTGTTATAAATAAAAACTCGAGAAAAATAATGACATGCCTTTGTGGTCAATTTGAGCGGTTTAATGCCAGCCTTGTTCTTTTCACCAGGCGCAGGGATAGGAATAGGGTGTTGAATATAGAGAGTGACTGGCGAATCATGAGTGCGAATATTGAGGCTCTCCATGCCCAATGCAAGGTCATCGTAAGTCTTGTTTGGAAGCAAGGCAGCATCCCACCATTCAGCGTCCGGAGGCGGCTCACGCTGGGGCACAAGTCAGGCTGCTTTCAATTTGTTCAGCGACAAATATCCTCACCTTTATGTTCTTCTCCAGGGTTTCGAACTCGGAGTCTAACCCTGCTTTACGAGCGCTCTCCGCAATGCGCTGTTTCAGTGCCTCAAGCTGAATTTCCTGCCGCATTTGGTTCCCGAGTTGGACATACTTGCCCTTAGCATTGAACCTGAACGAACGACCGGTTCTCTCCTTTGGAGCACCTTCGAACCCAGAATCTTTCACAGCCGAGGGTCCCGAGGAGTAGGGGTTAGCTTTGACCTCAGCGGCAGGAACTGGCGATGGAGCAGGTGCAGGGGTAGGGACGTTACGAATATTCGCCTAAAGGCCTAGGTAAATCGAGGATCCATCACCATGAGAGCCGACAATCACACCTTGATAGATGCAAACTTGGGCTGCATTGGCTTGTACTTGTCTTTCTTCGACTGTGGCGCAGTTGGAGTAGTGTCGAGTAACAGTGGGTGGGCAGCCATCTTCAAGCCTGCCCCTTGCTGCGCAGGCTCCGGCTGCTTATTCTTCTTTCCCGTCTGAGGCATCGACTGTAGGGAGTCGTTAGTACGGTTGGACAAAATCAGCGGCGTGGGCACACCATATACGGGTTATCTTTAATTGCGAGTTTGCTCTGGGCTTCGGCAACTCGACGTTTCGCCTCGGCGACTTTACGAGCAAGATCATCCATGTTGGGTGCTGCAGGGCCCGGTGCGGGGGAAGGACTGGCGGTCTTGGTAGGCGGGGTTGCGACGACGGCAGGTTTGGCAGTGGTGCCTGGGATGTTGCCTTTCATCGCAGCTACCTTGGCAGCAATTTCTGCGCGCTTTTGAGCGATGAGCGCATCACCTGATAACTGCGATACGTCAGCTGCATTGAAGCTGTTGAGATGGGCGACACTTACTACCGGCGTCGAGTGTCCATTGGAGGATGTCTGTGGGAGAGCAGAAAGGTTATAGAAACATGTTAGAAGAAAGTGCGATAGGTGAATTCACCTTGAGAAACGAAAGAGGGCACTCACAGCATCGCTAGAAGAAACCGCAACACATTAGACACGAACAGCGAAAAAGAATGGCAGATGTCCTACCTTTTCAGCTTCTTCGCGACAGAAGTTTCACCGTTTCCTTCGAACGTTCTCTTCCTGTCGCTCATGATGACCAGCGACACTGGTCGTGGTTCGTTGGCAAAGTCGCGTGGGCGCATCCACTCCTCATGTAACCCCTCCAAGGGAGGTCACATGTATTTTCAAAGTCTTCTGCCAAGTTTGAGTCGGACAGTCCGCTCATGCTCTCGTTCTTGTCTTCTGCGCTGCCGAGACTACGCCAGGCCATAGCGCCAGTGTCCATTCCTAAGAGCACATTCGGTGCTCGTTTTCGCAACCAAATTGCTCCACGCAAAGTAAAGTACGCCAAACGCCAAAAGGGCCGCATTCCAATCCCTACGGGCGGATCAACGCGCGGTACGACGCTCGCATACGGCGAGTATGGCATCAGAATAAAGGGGCAGGGTGTCCGGTTCACCGCCAAGCAACTTGCGACCGCCGAAGAGGTCATCAAGCGCGCTATCAAAGTCGTCAAGGGTGCCAAGGTATATTTGAGGGTGTTCCCCGACATTCCCGTCTGCATAAAGGTACGCTTGTTGCATGACATGCAGATATGGATGTGCTGAAGTTGTGTACGTCTAGGGTAACGAGACACGGATGGGCAAGGGCAAAGGAACGTTCGAGTTTTGGGCAACCCGGTAAGACCTGTCTTTCTGTGTGACCCGGAAACAGTATCTAAACATATTCCAGCGTGCCTACTGGACGTGTCATCTTTGAGGTCGGTGGTGTCCCTATACGTGAAGAGATTGCTCGGGAAGGTAGTTTTCTCTTGAAAAATAGCTTATTCTACCTCGCTAATGACCTTGGTAGCTCTGCGCCTCGGTGCCGCCAAATTACCGACTACCTATGAATTTGTAACACGCTCATCGCCGCCTCGGTTAGGAAATATGTTGATCGAGCCCCATTCGTTGTCTATTTCTCCCACTACTGTTAATCCTGAGCAGCCACAAACATCGTAGCAAGTATCCTGGACTCGGCTTCATGATCGATAGATTTTCAATGCAATCCAAGCTCGTCATGCGCGCCCATATTCGTATTTGGAACCACGGACGGAAGAAATAAGTTACATCCTCAGGCTCACCGAGAAAGACAGGTGATTATAATCATGCGTAATGCAAACAAACCTCCACAGTAATGTAAAGTATCCGTCCTTGCATTTCTATTGCTCTCGAGACAACGGCAACGCGCATGTGCCGAGGTATCTTCAAAAATACCAATGCGTCGGTATAGCAACAAGAAAAGGTTTATATTATGGCAAGTTGACGTCCCGGCTCTTCGATTATCAGGTTCTCTTCCAGGACGGAGCCACTTTCCTTCGAGCCTCTGGCAGAAGGTGCATTCTTTCAGAACTTGGGAAGCCGCACGTAGTATCTCTGTCGTGCTTTTTGTCCCGCCTAGGCGCTAAATGTAAGTTCGAATGGTGCATACGGTTGCACAGAGAGTTTGGAATGATTAATTGTTGGGATCAATTTGAAACATGTTTGTCTTCCTGACCAGCATAAGCACGCAAACACCCTCCTCAGCACCCCATCTAGTTCCTATTGATCATGTGAGTCCTTTCGGTGCTTCTTGCTGCACTCGCAAGATTAGATCACTATCACCCGATTTCATACCGAGTGAATCGCATCCCGCGATGCAGAACGAGCAGTGTACATCGCCTTCAAAAGGTTTGTTTAGTGCTACAGTGGAAGGAAAGCTGACTCATGACGTATCCATCATTAATACGCTGAGAATCATTAATTAGTACCCGTACTCACCGCTCCCGAGAAAGTTCCTCGACCCTTGACAACCAAAGGAGGAAAAGCTGTTGAGTCGATCCACAGGTGGTTTGTTCTGAAACCGGCTTATTTGTACGGTTGCGCCAGGATAGAGCCACTAGGTGTCACGATCCCAGTGGCTGGCGGGGATATAACAATCCTGTTTTGCCTTCATAGATTCTGATCGGTTGCTGACTCCGCGGAAATCCTGGTTGGATGCGGGATCTAGAAGATTGACATTCAACTAGCAAGTCCCTTCCTTAGTCCCGAAAAAGTTGCTTCTCCTTTCCCTTCTCATCCTCGGAGCCAAGCTCGACGAGTCTAGTTTTCTTCGTAGCTCTTTGAGAGCCTTAAAAAGTATGTATTCCAAGGATACCAATTTCTTATTTGACCCACTTGATAGTTCATATGCCCATCGCAATAGACGCCTCCACTGCGCGTACCAATGGGGACTGGCTACAGATTCTTGCAGAAGTCCTTTCGAAAATGCTCAATGTAGCGGGAGATGTCTGTTCACATCTCTTTGACATTCTGTGGACACCTGTCAAGATTGCCTGGAATGCTACACGAGACTTGGGTAAGTTCTTGAAAACAAGGTTGACGTAAATTAATTCGACCCATTTTACCATCATTCCAGTCATAGCGCACCCACGCCTTATGATTGCACTTGCAATTCTGGTGCTGGGCGTGCTACTCGTCCACCCAGCTGCCAAGGCAGTTGCAAAGTTACTAGGATTCGGTATGCATGGTGTACAGAAGGGTACGTTTTGTGTCGCCATTTGAGCTTATCGAGTGCTAAGTAGGATTTGGAAAAATCAGCTTCGCTTGCAGCACAATTACATTCAGCATTATATGGCGGTTATGTACCTTCTGGATCCGTTTTTTCTTGCCTCCAGTCATTTTGTGCACAGTGACGATGAGGCCCCTATGTAACGAAGGCAGTGTTCAAACGCATGGAATATAATCCTGTCTCTATACACAGAACCAATGGACATAAAATGTTGGACGCTGAAAATCAAATAACCTTATGAACATCAAAAGATATGGAAGTCATATTTAAACCACTAGTGCGACTAGTAACGCTGCCACGACAGGCTTGTACAAATACTTACATCTTGGTCTTATTACATCATTGGTGACCTGCCAGAACTCGATCACGTGTTTTTGCTGGCGAGAAGATTAACGATGCGCATCGACAACAGGTTCCACCACTGAGTAGGTAGCATATCATTTTGCCATTGGACATCATCATCTACATCTGCCTTCTTTTTGATCTCAACAGGGTACAACGACCCGGATCTTTGGATGGATATTTCTTCGAACTAGGCTTATCCAGTAGTTTTCTGGTGCATAAACGCTAACAACGAACCCGTCCATCGTGGAATATGATTCTCCAACGTTTGAGTTCTTACGCTGAGGCGTAAACGTCAAAAGTCCTAAACACTTCTTTTAATGTACATCCCTCTCGGGCCGAATGCGTACAAAAGGCGAGAGTAGGGCATTGACTCGCTCTCTCTCGTCAGATCTTTTGCCATGTCAGGGACAAACACTGGTTCCCGAAACCCCTGTGGGGACCACCCGGGATGGTGGTTCAATATCACAAGAAGGTTGTTCTTCAAGATCACTCGCACAACACGAAATATAGCGTTTGGCATATTCGATACGATGCGAGCCACCCTAGTTGACATCAAGATTGCCATCAAAAAATATTGTATGTCTCAGGAATTGTTCTCGAGGTGGATCAGACTGTTAACATTTCTGTTGTAGTCGCAAGGCACCGTGAACGCATAGTTGCCGTGATGCTTTGCGTGTTAAAAATATTAGTCGCCTGCCTATTGATCTACCTTTTCATCAAAGGGATTGTGATACTAGCAGGCTTTGGGGCATGTGGTGTCTCGGCTGGTATGATTTCAAAGTCGTCTCGAATTTTGTGCTGCTCACCGGGGATTACATAGGATCACCAGCTGCACATATTCAGTCAAAGTTCTATGGTGGTTTTGTCCCTGCTCGATCGATTTTCTCCTTTTTCCAATGGTTGGGCACCGTGTTGTAGCACTGGGCCATATGTGTTTACTTCCTTAGAATTCAGTCGAATCACGCACATGGTCCGCGTGTCGAGTCTATTTGAAATCGGTTCTTGAAACGAATTGGCGGCGACAATACGGTATTGGACTGCTGCCATCATGGACACCAACGCGGTACAGTCCTATCAGACAGAACTGCTCATTCAAGCCGAACAAGTCGGCGCACTCAAGTTTGGCCAATTCACTCTCAAATCTGGTCGGTACGCCAACTTTCATCGATCTCACCGTCCGGCGATATCCCACATTCAAGTTGTATGCATGTTCCACCAGGATCTCGCCCTACTTTTTCAATGCCGGGTTGATGAGCAGCGGCAAGATCTTGAACACAATCGCCAGTGCTTACGCAGCGACAATCGTGGATGCACTCGATGCGGGTGCGATCCCCGCATTCGATGTCATTTTCGGGCCGGCGTACAAAGGGATTTCACTGGCGGCTTGCACAACTCTCGTCTTGAGTGCCAAGTATGATCGCTCGTATGGGTTCGGGTATGATCGCAAGGAGGCAAAAGATCATGGCGAGGGCGGAAAATTGGTCGGAGTGCCGGTTCAAGGACAAAAGGTGCTTATACTGGATGACGTCATGACGGCTGGGACAGCTGTGAGGCTGGCCATCGAGTCGATCCAAGCAGCGGGAGGGGAAGTGGTGAGTGTGATTCAGTTGTTGGATAGGGAGGAGAGAGGAAAAGACGGCGGGAGCACGGTAGAAGAGGTGGAGAGTATCCTTGGTGGAAAAGGACGTGTGCTATCAGTGCTCAAGATGAGGACGCTAATGGCTTGGTTGGAAAAGAACAACCAATCGGACGTGTTGGCCAGCATGAAAGCATATTGGGACGAGTATGGGTGGAAATCATAGCCTACAGGCCAATACACTGTACTATTTTGTGAAATACATTCAAAGTGTCCTACTGGCTGCCGAGTCGTTGACCAGATCCCCACTGGTATCCGGTAGTACGACGGGGACCACCTGCGGCTTCCTCGGCGCGTTGTCGGGGCGCATAGGCTTGATAACCATCCCTGTGAGTAGATCGCGGTTCTTCGCCATGTTCACCGAACAAGTCTCTTAACCACCTTGGTGCACGAGCGTTGCTTGCAAGCATCCCTTGTTCCACCGATCCAGCTCCAGTGTTCGCACCCCAAACTAACCACCACCAGAGATGACCTGTGATCATCCCTGTCAGACCCTCCGATGCACGACCGTTTATCGCGTCTATCGCAAGAAGAGCGTATGGAAAATATTTGATGGGGATGGTCACGAGACCCATAACGGATGTTTGTGTACCTGGTGGGGAGAGTACACACATCAAATACGTGAGACAGTTCAGAACCGCATGGTCGTGGACCACGTTGCCGAATGGACGATTAAGGGCCTACAAAAATCATTCAGAGGTGTCACAAATTGGGGTATCCAGAAGACTAACGATGACCCCAAGGGAGGCAAAGAAAAGCTGCCATGCATAGTCAGAGGAACGACGCTGGTAGTGCGTTGCTTCAAGACTGTTGGAGTTTCGGCTGGAAAGGAAACATATGTTAAATTTTCGACAACAAGAAAAGAGATCGAGGAACTCAACTATAACATCACGAGATGAAATAGGTATTCCAGCCTCGTTGCTGATTCATGAGACGATGAGGTTCGAACATGGAGGGCGGAACCAACAGGTACTTACTCCCAAAAAACACACTGGTAAATATTCTCCAAATCTTCATACGTGTCAGTAGTGCGCTGATGTAACATGATGCAACTCACCTCCCATTTCCTCGTGATGAGGGGTGTTATGAACAGCAGCTTGTGCATGGGCACAAGGCCCAGAACAGCAGGTACGGTAACGCCGAGAGACGACAGAACAAGAAAACGCGTTACTGAAGGGATTTTCTTGATTTCTGCTAGAATATCTGCCATACTGGTCAGTGTAGAAGGTCGGAGAGACCCTTGGACGAACGTGGCACAAAGGTAGTGTACACGTGACTCGTGACGTAACGGACAATACTCGTGTTGACGGGTCCATGAATAACTCTCTTTTGTGCGGCTGAGAATCCGTGTTGCTGGGATGCTCTGCTCCTTTCTTCCATGCATACTCATTATCGCGGACTGAAAATATAGCATCTAATGAACCTGAAGACGTTTCTAACCGACTTGTTCAAGGAAGACACCCCTGACGAAGAGCAGTGCGCCGAGGCACAGGGAGCACCCGCACAAACCTCACGGAACAGTCAGGACTCGGAAAAGCTGAGAAGGGACGCTAAAATAATTGCCCAGAATGGCACGTCGGCGGATCAAATTGATGCAGACCAGGATGACGAAGACGAGGAGTACGACGATGCTCCGAACGCCGGGTTGGTCGACCAGCCGGAAACACCTACACGCGGTCCACGCCGCATGCTCTCTCGTGTATTTTCATACATCTTTCCTTCACCAAGTAACGAAGAGGAGATCCAAGCGTATATACCCCACTACCGAACCTTGCCGATTTTATCTGGGATTGCTATCCCGTTTTGCATTTTGCTAGAGATACCGGGACTGACAGAACCTTGGTATATCAGTATAAACGGCGGTACTATCGTAGCTTCGAAGCCTAACCCTCCCTTTTACGACATCGGCATCGCGTTGAGCATACTTTGCGGAGCCTTGGCTAACATCTTTTTGGTCGTTCGCTTCTTGGAAAAACGTATCAAGACAATGACGATCCTGTGTATCTTATTTCTCTCTATACATGGTAAGCCCATATTATGCCGTTACCCTGCCGCTTTTCTGTAACCACGTTCAGATATTCTCAACGTTGCTGCTCTCGCTATATTCGGAGCAACGGCGAATGGTTTTACGTACGGACAGGCATTCTGGATGACTTTATCCTCCACGATTGTATCCACATTCACCAACGTGACCCTCATCATTGATTTTGTTCTTACCTCCGATTTCAAGCGGAGTGGTGAGTCGCTGGAAAATTTCCTGTCACCTTGGCTGGTCGATTGATTATTTGGCATAGGGAGTGGACTCACTAGGAGACAACGATCTTTGGTCATTATCATTATTGGCCTATTTTGCTATCTTGCCGTGGGCGCTCTTGTTAACGCACTCCTTCTCGACCTGACATTCATCAATGGTTTATATTTTACGGTCGTCACCATCGAGACGATTGGATTTGGTGATATCGTTCCAAACAGCCCACGCTCGAGAGTGTTCATTTGCTTTTACGCCACATTAGGGGTGGTTAACATTGCTTTCGTGGTCGGGTATATTCGTGAAACTCTCTTGGAAGGGCTCGACTTCAAGTACCGGAAACGCCTTTTAGCCATTCAGGAGAGGAGACGCGTCGCCCTCCGCCGGAGACGTGCTGAGAACCGGTGGAGACATGCCATCGTATGGCGGTTACGCCAACGACACGCACCTATTTGGGTTCCCAAGAACGTCAACAATCGTCAATCTCTGTGGTCGAAGGTGAAGTCTTACTTTTGGCTTGTCCAACGAGGCGTTCTATCCACTAGAAGCACGCATGAAACTCGTCACCACGGTATGAAGCTCAATCTCTGGGCCCTTCCACCATGTCAGCTCGAGGCTGCGGCCCTGGAAGCTGGTGTCCCTCTCGATACGCTACTCCCGCCGGATTTCCAAGGCACATACAATCCAGAGGCGTGTCAACACGATGCCGGTATCGACCATCATACATTCCCTGCATGGTTCGCGGTTCATCCTGTTTACCAACATGATAATCACATCATCGAACCTCTCACACATCGCCGGTTGGGTGCCATGGCTGCGATGGTCACAAAGCTGAGCCTTACGATCTACGAGTCTGGCGGAACTCCCCTCCCTCATGGGCCTCTTGTTCAAAATGGTTCTGGTACAGATATCCACGACAGCTCCGGAAGTCTGCAAACGAGTTCGGAGGATGTCAGAGACTACCGCGCGGATGTAGCAGATACAGAGAGGAAAGCATATACTAGGCGCTCTGGTTTGAGTTGGGGTTGGTTTTTCATTTTCTGGCTGGTGAGAAACGGGCACGAGCAATAAAGACAGTGACCAATTCTGTTCCTCGTTTTAGGGTGGCGCAGGTATCTTCAAAGCAACCGAGGATTGGACGTTTGGGTCTGCCGTTTATTTCTGTCTGCATTCCCCATTCCCCTCTAGGATTCTTTGCTAATGTTGTCTGATAGGCTTCATTTCTTTTTCGACGATTGGCTATGGTGACTTGACCCCGACGACTCCAGCAGGTCGTTGTATCTTTGTCGTGTGGGCCTTGATTGGCGTTGCGACCATGACCATTTTCATTTCCGGTTAGCATCCAAAGCATTTATTTCAGTGTAACGGTCTGATAGACCTCTACTTAGTCGTCGCCGACGCATACACCTACAGATATAAGGGCATTCTGGGCCGCAACTCATTCAAGCATGTGATCCAACAATACCGCCAACGCACCAAGGTCGAATTGAACGAAAAGGTCGAGCGCATAAGCATGTCGACGAGTACCAAGGTAATACTGCGCAACAGGTTTGAACACGCACAACAGGCCGACACCGTTGACGACACATCACCACGCACAAGCGGCGCTGGCACGGATGTAGTCGAAGATGATGAAGAAGACGGCCCTGACTTGCCTGCTGTTGCTGGGCCCGGTCCCACCTCTGTTGCTATTGCGTCCATGTCTAGACCTGAATCCAGACTTGACGACACGCACATTCGGCAATTGCAACGATCGTTGGAGCAACTTCCGCGTCGAATCTTGACGGAGACACGGTCGATCCAGCAATACATGCAGTTGGCTGGCGACGCGGGGACAGTAAAGGGAGTTCACACGACGATCGGGACACTAGTGGACGAAGTGATGGATGGGAGAAAGTTGCCCGAACCGGCCAAAGTCGATATTTTGCGGGACGACGAGGCACGACAGGTGCGTCGGGACTTGTGTCGTGTGTGTGTGATCTGACGTGGATGACAGACGTTGATGATGTTGGGGATCGAGCGTGAGTTGAACTTGCGGGGTGGAGGTGTTCATGCTAAGGCTGATATGGACGTTTAGGATCTTTGAAGGAATTGGTTAGTGTCGCTGAGCAAGCTGTCGCGGCTATCCAGGAGCGGGACCAGCTTGTTTCTACATTGGAAGGCGGGAAAGCGGTGGACGAACTGGACCGTGGTCCCCTGCGTTGATGGGCTGGATAGTTCTAACACGTGAAACTTGCAATAGTCGGCGTGGAGGTATTTTGTCTTTATTTTCTTTGTTCAACTTGGTTCTCGATAGTTCGCAACGTCCTTTCACCCGGTTCAACATACCTCGGCGCTTACGGTTCAACGACGAAAAGAGTTGAGCGAGACAATACTGAACTAGTTAAACGACACTGTTGTGGTCGAACTAGGTCAATTAGTACATAGCTGGGAGATAAAGATGAACGGCCTCGCTTTTCCTGGTATCTGGCAACAAACGCTGCCAGGATTCGAAGGGCGTTCTAAGGAGATTACCAAAGGCTGATGAAAACTGCCAGGCAAATGCCGAGACCAACCACGACAAAGATGGTCACTACTGAGGCAGTCAAGCTAATCCTCGCCATACTTGGCTCAGGCTAACCCTTGCAGACAGCGTGCCTAGACAGGTTCACAATGTGTCTCGCTGCATTACCAACACGTCATACCAAATATTCAGGTTCAGTCTGGCAACGATGTGCATAAAAACGAGCCTTGCAAACTCGCGTCATTTCACAAAGTCTTTCTTATGGCCGTTCAACTTTCCAACACCGAAGCCAGCGACGACCAGTCAGCCGCCCTTCTGACCAACCTTGGTCTCGCAGAAATGTTGGGGCTCGTTGAGGGCACTCAACATTTGCTTGGTATGTCCTCTACTCACCAGACACTCCGTGCCTTAACCTTTTGCTTATGCGCATCTGCTGGGCGTGTATTTCTTTTTGATCTGGTTACTGGTTTAACACCAACAGATTCAGAAATGATGGCGATGCTGGTCCACCTTTCCAGCATGAACGACGAGGGATTTGCGCGGCTAGGCATCCCTGTCTGTCCTTGGCACGCCGCTGCCATTGAGGACCTTGCCCAGGTAGCAATTGTGTCGATGGAGCAGCGCATCGCGTCGGCGGAACGGTGTGTTGAAGAGATGAAGCGACGCGTGGGCGCGATAGAGGAGCACCTCGGAAAGCTAGAAGAAACGCTACTCCAAGGACCAGACACGATCGCACCAACGGATGATCAATAAAAGTCGATAACCCCTCGCCTCAAGACAACCATGCACAAGATACTCGGTTCCGCGCGCAAGGTTCGATGCTTCTGCATGGAAGCAAAGGGGAGATGGGCGTTATTCTATTTCTTTTGTTCGCGAGCGGAGAAATGGTAGGTGTGCATCGGAAGGTACCAGCATAGAGTCGGTTGACGCAACGACGCGCGGATGAGAGCAGCTGGACTGGATATTCGTCGGGACGAGCTTTGTACGAGCATGACGCAACATTCTTGAATGGCATGAGAACGTGCAAGTGGTCCCCGTCAGTCATGCACTATGCCCATTCATACATGTCCTTGGACAAAGGCACTGCTCATGATCTGCAGGACCTCGTGTAAACGAAATGAGCGGTCGTAATGGAAGAATTCTTCCTATCGGGTAGACTATCAACATGACAGTGCAGACCCAACGGGTAACGCGGACGAACGCCACAACATGCATTCAGGTACATGCCAGTCGTATTTCGTGTTCTGTTTGCAGCAATGTGAAGAGGCCAAACACGATCGGCGAGATCTGCTCTCATGGTTTCAGACGTACAAACTCACCGCAGACCACCGCCAGGTACTACGCTTATCTCGGTAAAAAGATATAATTGTCTTCAAAATCAGTTGAGTCACATTTCTTTTGAAATGGTACTGCTCCGTTCGGATCTACCGCTATTCGAGTAGGGCATACGTAAACGCGAAGAGCGATGCAGACTCGATTGGGTGGTAAGACGTTTGTCTTTTGTTCGTCTCCAAGTCGATACTTGCACGTTTTCACTGTGCGATCAATTGTCAGAGGTGATCCGCAATGATAAACGTGCAAAGCTGAGATTGAAGGATCAAAGCGTACCTAGGACATCAAGTTCAATAGTATTTTCGCCTAGATCAGCGTGCACATCATCGCCGATGAGAACGATCCCTTCCAAGTGGCTTGTCTAAAGGCATTTTGGCAAGAGGGATCGGAAGAGAACCTAGTGGGTAGCGTCTTCAGCAAGTTCGCTCTAGTCAGATTCAAAAGTAGTGCCTTGAACTGAATATAAGTTCTAGGTGGAAGTGAGTTACCACCTGTGTTGAGTAGTTGTCACTTGTGCCCAAAGCCAAGTAGATCGTACTTGTTTAGGTAAGTATGCCTATTGTTACACTTTTACGCGAAGGTTGGATGAAACCAAATGCTCTCTGCCTCGGCTCCCTGGTGGAGATGAAGGCTCTACCCCAGTCGATAAAGGTTCTGAGCGATCACAAGTCACCTAAATCTCGCAGCCCCGCTTCGTCAGTAATGGATTTAATTCGACATGTGCCCTCCGTACTTTAACACCCGGCCCACATTTCCTGGTCTCCATCTTGGCCATGTTATCCCTTCCTGTCACCACCTGGGCATCGTGCCTTGTTCTCCTCCTGTCCACCTCCGCCTTGACGGCCGCGCAGAACCCACAGCCTTTCCAACAGGCAGGCAACAGTTGGCCTCATGTGTATCCAGGAATGCCGACCGGCGACTATAGTCCCCAGTGGCAGAGTTGTATGTCCCCAGATCATGTCCTTGTCCCTCCCCGTGACCGCCTCCGCGCAGACTTTCAGGTCA